>PVLD010032853.1:0-14225 GCA_004027595.1 Dinomys branickii
GCTTTCCCACGTCTCGCCCCGGCAGGCTGGTCCGCCCTACCACATCTCCCCCGGCATCTCAGAGAAATACGCCCAGTCTAAACTTCCCAGCCGAGGTCCCGGCATTCACGCTCGCCAAGTCTGTCTCGAGCTGGTGGTGTTTATTAAGGAGGTTCGCTCCCTTGCTGCTCACCTGGTCGCCATCTTCCCCGGAACTCCTACACACAAATATTTCTTTTACTTTATATTCTGCCTATCATTTGCTGCTTTTGTATTTTGTCCTTTTGGTAGTAGCCTTGGTAAGAAAGTAGCACCTCACTTTGCTTTTATTTTGCACTTGCCTGATGGCTACTGATGCTGAGCATTTTTTTGAATATCTGTTTGATAGGCAAAAATGTACACAATTGTTATAAAATAGAACACTGGAAATAACAACAGAAACAACCCATATATTATGATACATTTTCATTCCTTTTGGTCATTACAGTAGCAATAATTATAATAACATACATCATATTTAGTGTGAATTTGAAAAATAGAAATCGTCTCCAAGGCTGT
This sequence comes from Dinomys branickii, assembly GCA_004027595.1. Taxonomy (NCBI): domain Eukaryota; kingdom Metazoa; phylum Chordata; class Mammalia; order Rodentia; family Dinomyidae; genus Dinomys; species Dinomys branickii. The sequence continues at coordinate 538 of PVLD010032853.1, forward strand.
GTATCTTTTGGCATTGTTCATAACACAACAAAGAAAGACGGCGCAAGGCAGCATAACCAAAGAAAGTCAGAAGGTTCCTCGGGTGCTCACTGACATAATTTGACTAGGTGTAATGTTATTAAATAATACTTTGAGAAAAACTGATTACCATAGTGGTCTAGAATTATGGCCTTTAAAGGTATCAAAACATGCATATGAAATGTTTGACTATAGTGTGAGAAGTCAAATTCATAACTATCTCAATGTATTGCAGCATATTTTGAGTAAGTAACTTCTAGAAAGTAAAACTTTTGACATGTGATGCGTGGGATTTGTGCAAGGTTTACTTTTATTTAAACTGTAATACTCAAAAAAGTGTCAGATATAAACAGTAAATAATAGAGTTCAAACATGTTATGTATGCACATGAAATTGAAACACATGACAAAAGTAGCCCTTGCAACTATATTGATGCAATTATGTCATTAATAACATATGTGCAAAATTACAAAAACATAAATAAAAAATGGAGTTGGGTTAGTTTTTACAAGGTAATGCCAATAATCCTTGCATTTTTATTTGCACAACAAATGTCAAGACAGGACAGCTATGAGAATTGGAAAGAAAATTTCTGATGGAGCACCCAGCATGGAATCAAAAGCGTCTGAAATAGACCTTATGAAATACAGAAAATACAGGTTATTTTTTTTTTCTATCAAGGGTATATTGGTGTCATAATAAATAAGAAACCAGCATGGGCTTGCAGCTGAGGGACTCTCACTGTTAACATCTCCAGAATGAGAACAATTGTATGAGCTTAAATAGTGTGTGTCTTCCTTGCTATTGCTTCAATAGCCATAAATGGCTGTAGTGGCAAACGGCACAAAGGGAACTGTCAAAGCTTCATTACTGAACCAGATAATAAAACACAAGATAAGTGAGTACACAGCTCTCCGGATTCAAGCCTAGTTGAGTGAACCCAGCAATATTCAACAAAATAAAATGTTCCATTCAATAATAAAAATTTCATTCAATGCTAAATATGTATACAATAATAAATGTTTACTAAATTACATGTTTACTATTACTGTCTTAATGCTGAAGAAAAGTAGCATATCATCCTGTACTCTCCTTCTTGCCTGCATCTCTAGACAAGATAGAATAATGCAGAAAAGTCTTAACGATGTCATAGTAGCTACCATGGTCACGAAGAGGAAATGAATTTTTTTACTTCCATTTGAATAACTCAGTAATTTTTAGTCCTTGTTAAAGTTTAAAATTTCTGGCAAAAATGTAACAAGCATAGTTATACATAGCATCCTCTAGGAAACATTTTTTAAATATATAAATGGACAGTTTTAAAATTATTTTTGGGGGGCTAAGTTCTTTAAACTTCCTTTTTTTTCCAATTTTTTTTCAAAGCTCTAATTGGATAGATGTAAACATTGAAAGCAGAATAAATTCTGGAGTTTCTGCCTCTTCAAGACAGTGGAAAATCTCCTCGTGTGATGCAAGTCCCATCCCTTTACCTGCCATTTTTTTATTTGCTTTGACATTCTTTTGAAATATTATTTAATTCCAGTATTGAACGTATGAAAAAATTGATTATCGACAAAGGTAACATTATATTTCTAATATATATTAAAATGTTGTACCTTGTAATCCCAGCACTAGGGAGGCTGAGGCAGGAATGCCATGAGCTCAAGGCAAGCCAGAGCTACACAAGGAAACCTTGTCTCAAAAACCAAACCAAACCAAACCAAACCAAACCAAACCAAGCCAAACCAATAAAAAACATAATGTTGGACAAAACTAATGTTGCTGCATCATTGTACAGAGCTAAGTAAGGTAAAATATGTCTTCATTATGAGGATTTATAAATTTCCAGTAATTTCAAAAAGCCCAGGAATTATTCTTTAATTGGACTTGACCTCCTTTGGTGTTGTGTACCAATAATTGAATTCAATTACATAGTTAAATGTGAAAATGCTGAAGCACACTCACAGCCTCCTTGTAACTCAAATCTTTTATTTAAATTATATAGTGTAATGAATGGAAGAAATGGTTCTTTTCATGAAGTAGATCTTTAAACCTGCCAGTGTCAAACTACCAGTTACAATATTTTGAAGGAAAATAGCAAAGAAACAGTGGGAAATTACTGGAAGAAGGGAAGTACACATCTTGAATGTGGAACCCTCCAACCTAATCTGAAAAATCTTTTAATCTCCAATTTAATGTTCAATCTCATATGTAATTTGAAAACCCAAACAACATTAAATGAATGTAAGAGTTCTTTTCATTATAGGATGCTTTGGATCTGTGAATTTTTTTTCAAATTATAATTACTTTATCAAACACAATTAAATATTGTAGTACTTTTAACTCATCAGCTTTATTTTGTAACATTCTCAAAATTTTGTCCTAATGTTGCTTTTCATTTTTGAAACTCTTATTTAAACATAATATAGATTTTCTGTTGCACTGTTTATTGTTTTCATTAGTAGGAGACAGCCTTATATTTTAATGATATTATACAGTTGAGTTATGAATCATAAGAGGATTATTAGTGATTTGATTGGTTTCAAATTTATTTGCGAGAAAATTTAATTATTTTATTTTTCCTGTAGTGTTTTCTCTGTTTTTAAAAATTAAATTCAACAAATTATTTATGTAACTATAGATATAATAGTTGTTTTTTAGTAACTTTTGTTGTATTTTTCATTTACTTTTGGTAAGTTATTTATTGCAAAATGTCAACATACCAATTAAAATATTTTGAAGGAAAACAGCAAAGAAACACTGGGATAGATTTCATAAATGTAAAGATTATGCAGTAAAGCTTAACTAAATTTTGTAACTGCATTTTTCTTGTTCTAGCAACTTCTGAAACAAAGTTGTGTTTTTCCTCTAAAGTAGATTTGAAAAATTAATTTGCCTGAAATACTGAAAATATTGTAATTAGGTCTGTTAAATATTTACTCTTTTATAGACTGCTCCTGATATTAACAATCTGAATTTGGTAAAGCTGAGTTTATCACATACATAGAAACCTTACAAAACTTAAACAGTTTCTCTGAATTATAAGTTTTAAAATGTTACTAATTAATTCAAAGTCACATAAAATAATGCTTTTAAATACCTGATGAACACCAGTGTGGAGTGGAATCATGATCAATAACATGCTTAAATATTTAGTAATGAAACACTTCCTTCACTTACTATTTCACTTTGAAAGTATGATCTGTTTACATTATGACAAATATTTAATTTAGCCATAAATCAAAACTCAAATCTAACAAAAGATGTGTTAATCCAGTACCTGACCAGATACTGATGATTGGGCCTTTCTGTTCCAGTGCCAAGCCGTGACAAACTTATTCAGTGGTGCGAAGGCAGCTTCCCTTGAGACTTTGTGACTGGGCTCATCTGGTCTCCTCAGCAAACTCTCAGACTGCAGCTTTAGGTAAACTGAAGACCTAGGCAATGAGTTCTAGAATAATTTTTTGGCTTCTTACTTGCTGAGAATTCTGACGCCAATAATTTGTTTTGTGCAGTGAACCTGCTTCCTCTTACCACCCGTCTAATAAATTTCATTCACTTCCCTACAGGTGACAAATTACAGGTAACCAGGGCCCACTGCTAGACTTCCATTGGGCTGAAACTTCAAATTTCACCAGCTGCTTGCCTTTCTGCCATGTTTAGATCACAGTGAAATTTACTTTCCAGAAATATGGTTTTGGATAATTTCTAAAATTTGCATTCAGGAAAAAAAGCTAATACTGGCTAGAAAATAATGCAACCACTTGCCTGAACCCAAGACCAAGCAAAGTTCAGTACTTACCATTTAAAAATATATACAACTTAAAATATCCTAAGCATCTAGAAGTGTTTTCATATACAAACAAACTTGATAAATGTTAGAATATATGTTTAGAAAGCGAATCCATTACAAATAAAACCATGAATGTCAGTAATGAAGTAAAGCATATACCTGTCAGAAGAGGCACATAAATATTGGAAATGAAAGTGATATAAAATATTCACACTATTCATTTAGAACAATTAAGCTGTACTTTTGAGGAAGTAAACTCAGCATTCTAAGGTTTAAAATTTGGAAATATGTTTTATTAGATGCTGATTTTGTCAGAATCCTCTTTTGTAAATGTAAATACCACATATATTAAAGTTAAAATTCACAGTAAAGTCACGTTTGCATTAATTTCTTAAAACTTCTCCTCTAACTTCTAAAACACTTAGTCTCAATGTCACTCTCCAAAGGAGTTCTAGACATCCGCTTTCATGAATGTCTATGATGTTTGATTAAACAAAATACAATGAATGCTGTTGCCAAATGCCACCCAACAGAGAGGCAGCCTGCTAATGCTACTGTGTGTCCACATCTATCGTATGGATGTGGTACTGCGCAACTTCTGGCTTTCAGCCATCCAAATGACCATGAAAGGTGACCTTGTCTGAGAATACTGAAGCTAGTACGACAGAGCAACTAAGATGTCCAAGAAGGACTTCCAGAACTGCCTCATAAGGTGGCAGGTACAACTGGGTATGTGCTGGAAGGAAGGGAAAATGTTTTGAGGAGGATTAGTGGAAATTTTTCCATTAATGTAATATTTTTAAAAAAATTTAAATAGCATTTGTATTTTTAGATCATGTCTATATTCCGTCTAGCTATCAATTATCTATCTATCTGTCTATCTATCTATTCATGAACTTAAAAAATCCTGGGTTTAATCTCCAGTATTTCAAATAAAATAAGAGAGAAAATTCCCATCAATGGCGTTCTAGGGTTTTTGTTAATATTCTTTTTTAAATCACGATTTCACATTCTTTCACATGAAGATGTCAGAACCGAATCCACCTCATGCTTCCGCCCAACACTCATACTCAGGATGAGTGAGAGCAGTTATTCCACCACAACCTGTTTCTAATCACAACACAAAAAGTACATACATTCTTTATGTGGTTATTCAACTTCGATTTTAGCACCTGGACCCCATTTGATGTACATGGACATGCACTCCTGGCCATTTTTCTCATCCTGTCCTCCTGGGATGTTGAGACTTGAGCAAAGATGGTTCTAGTGCTTAACCCACAATAGATCTGTCTGATAAAACAATCCCTGACAACTCCAGAGAAGAGAACTTTTGCAGCTATGGTTACAAGAACAAATACGTAGGTGGCTAATATTCAAATTTTTAATTTTTCTGAGAATGCACATAGTACAAATTTTAAAACCCACATAAAACAATGCACTGTGAGTCTCACTTGGCTGGGAATATTTATGTAGTACCACAGAAAAACTAGTCCAGATGGTACAGTTGAGTCACAGAGGTAGACAGTCATAAATTCATTAAATTGATTTTATGCTGAGTCTGACCAGTTTTTATAAGCAGGTTCTTCTTCTAAAACCATGAATGATTGGTGTTCTTTTGTACCCTGTATTCTTCATTATCAGATTGTGATAGTTGTTGTTTCTTTTTATAACCACTTCATTTTATAAAGGCATATTGAGAGATAATGAGGAAGCTGAGTAAATAATGCTACCAAAAATAACACCGAATGTCTGGTGATAAACCCCCAAAAGGCTTGAAGAGGAAGAGCCTGGGAATTACTGCAAAACCTTCCTTATAGTAAAGGTCGCAGGGATGAGAGGTCCCTGGCGGAAGCTGACAGGAAAACACATATAGGACAAACTACACCAGATCTCAGATTACTTACAGTGATTGGTTCTTGGGACAGACAGAGACAAAGTGTGAAATCAGCCACACCAAAGCATAGCGTGCAGCTAGGGGCTGGTCCCGAAGGATTGAGAGCCCTCCACTCCCAGCAAAGCAGGTGAGCAGTTCACAGGAGAGACATGGCGTGGCCGCCCGCAGTCAGCGTGACTGCAGATCCGGCTGTGTGATGCAGCAGCTTGGTGCGTGTTACTTGTGTGCTTTTTTGTTTCCTCACTTGTTTGTAGATTCTGGGTTCCCCGGAGGTTTTGTCCTATAGTTATTGCTCCCTTACCAATATTTTTATTGTATTTATAAGTTATCTTTTTACCCTTGTTTTGCTCTCTCATCACTTTTTTCTCTTTTGGATTTAACTCTTTTCCTGTTCTGCTTTACGTGACTATTCTTCCTTTTCCCTATCACGTTCTCTTCCCTCTGTTCTAATCCACACTGTACATACTGTGTGCTTCATCCCACCACTCAAGATTTCACCGTGTAGCTCAGTCTGGTCTGGAATTCAATACATACCCCAGGCTATCCTCAAAATGGGAGTGGTACTTCTCCCTCAGCCTTCTTATTGCGGAGATTATAGGCAAGGGCTACCCCACTGGCCATACACCACATTTTTATACCGGATGCCTGTATACGCATGCAAAAGATATACAAATAGGCTAGTGCTTTTACTCAAATGGTACCATTTATGGCCATGTTGTGGCCACTCAACAGAATTATGTGTAGAGAGTCCAGACAAAATTAACTACAAGGATTCCAACAAATTCTGGTGGTCTCACAGCTTCCCTTAGTCCCTAATTATACTTCTCTCCCATGATTTGTTTTGACTTCAAGAATTTTCTTTCAACCCCCCTAAAAACTAACATCTTACTCCAGCCATAAACACACCTCCTGTGGTGTCTTTCTATATTTCACTGCTTAATAGTTCTCGTATCTCCTCTCCACTGCATGACTAGTTACATTCCTTTTCCCCTTCCTCTTTTCCTCATTTCCTTCCCCTCACCCTCAACATCTCAGACTAACTGCTATTAAAAGTATAGTTTGTAAAGGGACTGATAAAAGGGTGAAATTGTCAAAGCAAAATTTCATGTGCATGACAGATGTTTCACTGTTTCTGTTATAAACAGTAGAATTCCTCTTCTTACAACACAGTGACTTCTTCCAATACCAGTTAAGTTCATTAGGTTGAACATGTTCTCCAAAGCTTCTACTCCTGCTGGTAAAAGCATGACTGCCTCACAGGGTGGGTGGAGCCATTCACCGGGAATGTCTCATGCCACCTGATGAGACGGTCATGCATGTACTGCTAGGAGTTCAAGTGAGAAAATAATACATTCAGATCAGAGCCAACTAGAAGCAAGACATATGACCATGGCCCCATCATTAACATATTAATTACAGAAAGTAGCTCTTCAAAAATAAAACCAGAATTACCTTACTGGGAAACAACATCTAAGAGACCTTTATTCCAAAAGCGCAGTTTCTACACTCTATTTGATTCTTTTTAAACAATCACATAAGGAAGCATTTATTTGTGGTTTAACAGGAGGAACCCTACAAGTAGAACTTGCATAAACACAAATCCACAGGGTCATAACACACAGAGAAGGACAGAGGGAAAACAAAGAAAACTAATTAGAGGCAAGATACAGCTGGACACAGTTGTACCTTGCACTTTACAAACCCTTTTACAAAATAATCATTAGAGCAACAGAAGCCCAATCTTCAGTGTTGTCCTGGAAGATTTCTTAAACATCTCCTGTTTGCTCCAATATCTTCCTCTTTCATATGGCTGGTCATATTTTATGATCACCACCTCCTCGAAACACCTTGCTGTAAGTGCTTTATTGACCACGGTAGCCTGCATAAGCCTGGCCTTGTCCATAGTTCCCATAGTTATACGTGGTGTAATCATATCCTCCATAGTCACTATAGTTTTGATCACCACCATAGGCACTATTGTAATTTCCATATCCTTGATCATAATAGTTATTAAGTCCTTGGTTCCAGTTTTGGCCTTGACCTTGACCTCAACCCATATTACCACCTTGTCCACCAGGTGCAGAGCCTCCTCCTCCTTTGTGTTGTTGCTGTTGCTGCTGATACACCTCTCTGGGCTATGGCCCTTGATTCCACATTTTCCACAACCAACTTGATGGTATCTGCTTTCTAACCATTTCTTGACTGGCTCTTCATCTGTGTATGGGATGAAACAAAATCCTCTCCTTTCGTTTGTTTTTCTATATATGGGAAGTTCAATATTTTCAATCTCTCTAGGAGCTCCAAAATATTCTTTAATTTGTTCTTGAAAAGTATCTGGACTCAATCCACCCATAAACCCTTTTTAGAATTCTTTCCCTGTTCAAGCTTTGGCCTTTTTGAGGTCTAGCAATTTGCCACTCAGTTTGTGATCTCTTAGTTCCAAAATGTTATCAACCCTAACAGCATCTGTGAAAAGCAAAAATCTAAATCCTCTTGATCTTCCAGTGACTAAGTCTGTTTTAATTGTGCAGTCTACCACTTAATCGAAACAAATACTCAGTCAGATCTCTCCTGTTTATGTCCCCGCTCAGACAGAACTCCAATAACCACATTATTGTCATCCCGTTGGTTCTTGCTCATGTTGATCTTGGACCCCTCTGCAAACTCCTCCATATTTCTACACCATTTGTGTCCTCCATGGTGGCGGAGGGGTGGGCAGGGTTGACCAGGTATGTGGTCCTGCTCACTGGTGGCAGTGGAGCGTTGTATGGAGTTAGATTTAAAATGGCGGAGGAGGTCTGGGTGCCGCCTGTGCCCCACTCTATTTGATTTTAACCTTCAACATACACACAAAAGTTGGGACATCAACTTCTAAAAGCACATTAAAGGGGCATTGATGGAGAGAAAATCGGATATCAAATATTTGACCTTTAAAGAATGGTGAAAACAAAGAAAATCAGTGAATTCACACAACCTAAATGTAATGGAACTAAGGAACAAATGAACCAATATGGTTAATGAATACTTTTTTTTTTTTTTTTTTTTTGCGGTACTGGGGATCGAACTCAGGACCCTGCGCTTGCTAGGCAAGCGCTTATTCCACTGAGCTATATCCCCAGCCCCCCCAATATGGTTAATGAAGAGTCAAATAAAAAACTAGAAAGGTCACGCAGAACTCCTCAAAACAAGAAGATCAAATTTATCAAAAAATAGGGTCCCTGAAAAGGTACGAAATAGAAAGTACTCACATAAAGAATTCTATTAAATTTAGGAACAGTAGAAATAAACCCTGTGAGGAGAACGTGTCAGACCTAGAGGACTGATCAGAAGCATAAGACAATATTCTCAGAGGTCACTTAAAAGCAAGATATCAAGCAAAATTCACCCAAGAGCTACTAGATGAAGCTAATAAGACCAACCTAAAATAAATTGGAGTTGAACAACATTAGAGAGTAGCACACTGGGAATAAAAATCTATTTACAGAAGTTATAGCAAAAACTTTCCAAGTTTTGGGAAATAATTCAACATGCACGTAGTGAGGCATATAGAAATCTAAATAATTATCTCTGTAAAACATATAGTCAAAATTCCACAAGTCCAATTCAAGGTTACTCTTTTAAAAGCTGTCAGAGAAAAACAACAACAAAATATCATGTACAAAGCTAAACCCATTACAAGTATATATTTTTCCAACATAAACTTCAAATGTGAGGAAAACTTGGAGTCAACTCTTTCAAGCCCTAAAAAAAAGTAACTTCCACCCTAGTCTAATATATTTTTGAAAATTATCTTTCCAAATTATTGGAGAAATATGAACTTTTCATAAAAAAGAACATCTTATGAAATTCATGAACACCAAACTAGTACTCCAACATATTCCCAAGGAATAAGTATGTCAAGCAGAGTGTCAGTTAGCAAAAAAGGAAAAGTAAAGAGATGAGTACAGAAAATTAATGCAATGTGGAAACTAAGTAAGTACCTTTCAACGATAAAGCTCACCTTCCCAATTAAAAGACAAATTTGCAGACTTGATCAAAAAACAAAATCAAATGGTTTGAGGCATATGAGAAACACACACAATTCAAAAAGAAATATTCCATCCATCAAGACCATACAAATAAGGGCAAAATACATATAGGCGATGTGAGAATTCCCGGGATGGTTAAACTAGAAGTTCAGGCACCACACAAACAAAACGAGTTATGTCTGGCTGTTTGTCCTTCACTTCTTCCAAGAAAAACTGCCTATGTTTGAGATAATTCCTGGCCTGAAATGCCTTTGTCTTCTTTTTCTTTTTGCTCTTATACTAAGATTCTGAATAAAAGCCAGAGAGTTCGCTGGCATCAGGGCTTTTTTCTCCCAGAGTCTCCCTAGTGACTAGGTGCTCTTGGTTGAGAAATAGTCCCTCTGTGCCTGTCAGTGATTAAACTAAAGTTGTTTCTGAGTAACCACTTTAATCCTGCACACATCCTGGGTTTATTATTTAAATAATAAATGTTCTTCTGATATTCACTGATATACTTTCCTAGTATTTGAAATATTCCAGTGCTAATTTCACTTTTTCGTATTCCTCCAATTTTGAATAGTTTCTTTCATTATTCATTTAATTTCAAATTCATTTGTGAATGTAATTATTATAAAATTTCTTGTTTGGGCTAAACCATATAGCACTCCTGTAAATCAATGTTACCATAATGTCCTGATATCCGATACTCTAGTCAAGATTAAGAATTTTGTGTTCTTACCTTGCTTTTAATGTATCTAATGCGGACATTAAGGTTTCTTCCCGTTTAGTTTTACTTTTTTTCTCTTTTCTTTTTAGTGAAAGACTTACCTTTATATTTTGACATCACTGAGGATGATCACTAAAGCTCATACTATATTGAAAGCATTCTGGAATCCTAATAGATGGAGATTTTAAGAAACTATAAGTGATTTATGCAGCAATACCAAACAGCACCAATAACTCTGTAGGTTAATAGGTAAACTGTTAGTGTCTTCTCCTATCTCAGTCTGAAGAAGTCTGAACTCTCTTCTGAAATGCCAGGAATTTTTTAGGCCTGAGATCATGCAATAATCCAAATGAAAATTTAAAAAAAGCAGAAACATTCAAAGGCATAGGTTAAACATTTTCATCCCAGAAGGGAGAAATAGGGTGCTAGAGTGGAATGGCACCAGAGCAAGGTTTGCCCAGCAGTGAAAATTTTAAATCTAGTGCTTATGTGTCCAGCATGTGGGGTAAATTGTGGCATTCCAGTGAGCTTGTTTCACTCCAACCTTAGGTCATTACCGGTACAGTCCTCCTAGCACCTTTCTTGGGATGAGTAGTCTCGATTCTCAGGGCTTTCCTCAAGAGATTCCATATTCCAGGTTTGTGCAACTTCCTAATTTCTCCAGCACACTCATGGCTTTATGCTCACAGTTTCACAAATGTACCTTTCACGGGCATATTCACTACGTGACCCCTCAGGCCTTCCTCTGAAATCTGAGTGAAAACTTCATAGCCCACCCCACATCTTTTTTCTTTTTTCTTTATGGTATCAGGAATTGAACTCATGACCTCAGGCTTGTCAGGCAAGAGATTATGCTGCTGAACTATATCCCTAGTCTTTTTTTAAATTCTTTTTTGTTTTTTGTCTTTTTGAGACAGGGTCTCACTGTGCAGTTCAAGGCTGGCTTTGAGTTCACTTTGTAACTCAGGCTGGTCTCAAACTCACAACGATCCTCCTGCCTCAGCCTCCTGAGTGCTGGGATTACAGGAGTGCACCACCACGCCCAGCCTCACCAAACTTCTTTATTCTGTTATCCTGTAAAACCAGCACCATACTGATGATGCCAAGAACACTTGCTTGCTGAAGTGATGGTCTGGCCCCAATGAATAATGGATGAAGAGGCCTGTGAATGGCTGCCTGAATGATTGAGCGTTGTGAAATAAATCATAATGAATTCATTCCGTACATGATCCTTCTCTAGAATGGGCCTAAGGAGTGTTCTTCTCAAATAAATCTTCAAACTTTAGTACCATGAGCACGTTAATGGTGGGGATTTGCTGATTCATGAAATGCCTTGAAAGTAGATTTCATATTGTCCTGATGCAAATTACTTAACTTCCTTTTAATGCAAATCATTTTAGAAATCACACCCCCTTTGAAACCATCTTTCCATGTGCCCCCGTTGTGTTGAGACTGCAAATGCTTCACTCTATACTTGTTCGTGGTTCTCACTATAAATCTCACTAAAAGCATTGAGAAGTAACAGGACACAGCTTGAATATTAGGCTGTTTTAAATTTCCTTTATCAGATGAGTTAACCTGCTGCCCATCATTTCAGTCTATCACAAAGTTTTAGAACATGGGCAAAATATAGACAAATAATTCCTAAGGCATAAAACATATGGTCTGCAGTCCAGCTACAGTGTCCTTATTCCCAAGTGAACCGCCCAAGACTGGCACTTACTTGTTGCATTTGTATCAGAATTTTGGTCTTCTAAAATCTGAAAAGAATCTCCCTTCAAGCTTGGCTTACTGTATTCTAGGGCTTTGCCAGCCCAAATCTCTAAGATTTTCCAACTCTCCTTGCAAATTAAGGGACAAATTAATGCTTCTTCACCATACTGTCATGTACACGCATTGCAGTGATCTTACTTAACTGGTACCAAAACCTGACTTAAGTCATTTTTTTTACCTCTGGAAAACCACCCTCAACACGCACAGTTAAAGGATCTAAGGTTTATTTTAGGTAATAACTTTTAGAGTGTTTTGTTCACAATGACTGCCTCCAAAGCAGCAATGGCATGGTGGGGGCACGAGTGGAGGACCGCTGCTTATCCCATGGCCACCAGGAAGCAGACAGGGAGCAGAGAAGCCAGCGAGACAGAAATACTTCTCCAGATCACATCCCCACGGCCCAGCATATTTTAATTAGACCTTAAAACTAATAACGCATTCAGTCTAAATTCATCAATTTATTGATGCACTGATTTGCGATTTTCCAATGATTCACTCACCTTCCGAAAGATTCACATCTGACTATGTAAGACCTTTAGGAAATATTCTAACTCTAAGCTATAATAGCCAACATCTACCTCACGGATAGTATCTTTTTACTGTATTGAATCACTGAAACATTGTGTTTTAATGAACCTAAATACCTACATACAGATGGCAACATCATGATTAAATCACCTCCCAAATATTCTGCTGCCTGTACCATTACCTAGGATGTTAAAGTTCAACATATAGGTATTTTATTAGAGTGAGGTCACAGACGTGTGAAACATTTGCAAGTCCTTCAAGGAATAATAGTTCAAATACTTGGACCTCTTCCATTATGTTTCTCTGTGCTCTCAAACACAGAAAATGTATTCAGATTGTTCAGGTCATTTTATACTTAAATGTGTACAAAATTCAATTTTATATGTTGGTTTGACCTGGTAATACAGTCAAATATTTGACTACATATGATCATTTCCTGGTGTTTCTGTGGGCCTTGTTTTAGATAAAAGTAACAATTGGGCTGCAGTTACCAACGTGAATAAGAGTCTTCAACTTGTTCACATTCCAAGTAGACGAAAACTGCTAAACTTCTCTGAATAAAATAGACCATCTTGTATCTGATGAGTTTTGATGAGTTTTGAACAGTGGTATCACATATTTTTCCACCTTCAAAACTGAACTAAAAGATCTCTATTCCCATGTGATGGTCCTACTGACATTTGTACATGAAATGAAACTATCAAACGTCTAGGGATTGGAAATTTAGACCCCCTCAGTATATTTTGATATTACTAAACTCCACAATGATGAGATACGTGCTTGAGAAAAGATTTATCTCCCCCCTGCCTCTCCCTCATTCTCTCTACCTCCCTCTTCCTTCTCTGTCTCCCTCCCCCTCCTTCACTTCCTTCTCTCCCTTTCTCTCCCCCTCTCTTCCTGCTTCCCCCCCTTCCCTTTACCTCCCTCTCCCTCCCAAGCCCTCTCTCT
>PVLD010032854.1:0-14223 GCA_004027595.1 Dinomys branickii
CAAACTACCGTTAACATACCTCACAGATCTAGAGAAAATATGCCTCAAATTCATCTGGAACCAGAAGAGACCCAGAATAGCAAAAGCAATCCTGGGCAATAAGGACAAGTTAGGTGGAATCACAATCCCTGACCTAAAATTATACTACAAAGCAACTGTAATAAAATCAACCTGGTACTGGCTAAAGAACAGACATGAGGATCAATGGAACAGACTGGAAGATGCAACCACAACAAAAAACCCACTCAGCTACCTAATATTTGACAAAGGGGTCAACCAAGCACAGTGGAAAAAAGAAGGTCTGTTTAATAAATGGTGCTGGAAAAACTGGCTTGCCTCTTGCCGAAAACTGAAAATACACCTCAGTCTATCACCATGCACCAAACTCAGGTCAAAATGGATCATAGACCTCAACATTAAAACAGAAACTCTAAACCTATTGGAAGAGAAACTAGGTAAAAATCTTGAAGACATAGGAGTAGGCAGAGAGTTCATGAACAAAAATGAAACTGCAAGGGAAACACTTCAAAGAATCAATAATTGGGACCTCATCCCACTGAAAAGTTTTTGTACATCTAAAGAAACCACCAACAAAGTAAAAAGAAAACCCACAAATTGGGAAAAAATCCTAGCTGGCTCTCCCTCAGACAAAGGTCTTCTATCTAGAACATACAAAGAATTAAAAAACATGTACTTGTCCAAATTCAAAGACCCAATCCAGAAATGGGCATCTGAGATGAATACACAATTCTCAGACAAAGAAATACAAATGGCAAATAAATGTATGAGAAAATGTTCCACATCCTTAGTCATTCGAGAAATGCAAATAAAAGCATCGAGATTTCATCTCACCCCAGTAAGACTGGCCACTATGAAAAAGTCATCTAATAACAGATGCTGGCGAGGCTGTGGAGAAGTAGGGACTCTATTACACTGCTGGTGGGAATGCAGGCTGGTGCAACCACTGTGGAGAGCCGTTTGGAGATTTCTCAGCAAACTAGGTCTAGAGGTTCCATTCAAACCAACTATTCCTCTTCTGGGTATTTTCCCAGAAGATCTGAAAACATCATATCACTCTGATATATGTGCACCCATGTTTATAGCAGCACAATTTGTAATAGCTAAAATGTGGAAGCAACCCAAGTGCCCATCCAAAAAAGACTGGATTAATAAATTGTGGCATTTTTATATAATGGAATATTATTCAGCTATAAAGAAAGACAGTTTTGAGAACTTTGTAGGCAAGTGGTCAAAACTGTAGTCCATACTCATAAGTGAAATAAATCAGCGATACATGTGCAGGCAACGCATTGTATCACTGGTGTAAGAACCCGAGCGTGGGAATATAAATTAAGAGACATGAAGGAAATCTGTTCAAAAACAAAGAACAGATGGGATGAGGGAAAGGAGAAAAGAAAGAGACAGAAATGTATGTATGTATATATGAATATACATATATGCAGGAGGGCTAACATGGTTCTACTATTGTATTATATCACTTAATGCTAAGGAATAATTGATGACGGGTTATTTGATCAATCTTGTATGTCTGTATGTGTTATCCTGAACACACACTTCGAAGACGTCAATATGCAAAGCAGCAAAAAACAAACAAACAAACAAAGAAAAAAACAATTAAATGGCACACCCAGCCATGAAGTAGAGAAGCTGGGAATGTGAACTGGGTCTATCTGAGCCTGATCTTCTTACTCTTTTCACTTCAGCATAATCTAGAAAACCATAGAATCGTGCTTCTCCCATATATAAAAACTCCCTTTAGTGCTTTTGAAAATGCAGATTTGCAAACAGGGAATCTAAATCTGTGGGTTTATAAATGGACATCAGTGGGTTCATGAACTCTGAAATTGCATTCTCTCTTTTTTTGCAATGTTGTGTTGTTATAGTTTGTGCTGATTGCCCCCCCACACACACACCCTCAAATACTCATGCAGTCATGGGAGCAAGTTTTTCAGCAGTATTTGAATCTAGAGTTTGTGATTGATTCATGATCGAGTGCTGTGATTAAGGGTGCGAGTGCTACACCTGCCCCTGGCCGGGAGCCAGCAAACAATATAAGGGACGGAAAGTCTTCTTTCTCCTGGCTTGTTGTTTCTGATGTCTCCCCCAACACACACTGCCACGAATGGCCGCTCCTCTGCCATACCACCCTTCCTTGGAGCCAGCCAATTATGGACTGAAACCTCTTCAAACTGTGAGCTAAATAGCCCTTTCCTCCTTTAATTTTTGTGTTGGGTATTTCTTCTCAGAAATGAGAGAACAGTAACTAAGACGTGTGTGTACATACTGAGAGTGTCTTTCATCAGATTTTCAGAGGAGTCGCATCAGCTGTGTAAGAAAGACATTAGAGTTGTCTGTTGTCACTCTGTAGTTTTGGACCAGTTGCTGGGCATGAGGATGGTGGAGTTCACTTGAACTACAAGCCGCTGTCACACAGTATGTATGTTCCCACCCTGCCTCACTTTTATATCTCTCTTCTTCGCTGGTGCTCTTCATGCTTCTTACATGAACCAGCTCATACCACCACCTCCCTCATGGCAAGAGATTCTCCCTCGGGACTGAGCTCTTCCTACAGGAAATGATGCACAATTGTCTGTCCCCATGTACACATTAGCTGAAGAACTGAGCACTCAGTACTCAAGTTGTCTGCCCTTACTGTGCAAAGGAAATAATATGTGTGAAAAACACTGTTACCACCTTTGCTGTCCTCTGCAGTATGCAGAGAATGGAAAACAGTGGCAACATGACCCTTGGGCAAAATGTTAACGGCTACATAATTGACTTAGCAGATAATTACAAAACACAGTTCCATATTAAAACACAAAAGATGTAATTATTGTACTTTATAAACGAATTAATGAACACTAACTCAGCGCAATAATTAATAATTCATTAGTTAACCTCTAATTAAATAATCATGCTTCCTTTTCCTGCAAACTTTGCTGGTGGTTTAATTGCTCAGGGCCAAATATACAAATGAGTGCTCCTTCTCTGTTAATTAAACAGTGAAGAAATTTGAAATCATTGTAATGGGAGGCATCAGACTCTGTAGATATGAGCATCTCCTACCCTCAACCTCCACTCAGAGCATTTGTCAATCATAACAGCCCAGGGCGACTCGGGTGTCCATGCTGACGGCCAGGCCACAGAAGCAGGCAGGGCCCCTCAGACCAGAAGCAGAGCCAGAGTCCTCTGGGGCTCCTCTGCCCTGTAAACAGGCTTCATCAGCTCAAGTGAGCCACCTGCGCACATCTCTCCCCAGCTCTGCATTGTTCTATGACAGCACATTGCCATCTTGAAATCAGTCATCATGAGAATACGCAGTAGAAATTGGCATGCAATACAAATCAAACATTTTTCCTCCTCTCCTCCCCTCCCCTTCCTTCCTCTCCCTCCTCTCCCTCCTCTCCTCTCTCTCCTCTCCTCTCTTTTCTCTTCTTTTCTTCCCTGCCCTCTCTCCTTTGTTTCCCAAGTACTAGTCGTTAAATATTTACCAACACATTTCTGGCCCTAGAACAACAAAAGGTGACTTGTGCATGAATCCTAGGTTGTCTGGCTAAAATCTCAATATCAAGGCTGGTCTAAAGGTGATCATCCTTCCTCTGGAGGGCCTGGAATAGGTATCCTGGGCCTCAATCTCTGGTCAGGTTTGTGGGGGATCTTTGCCCGGCTAATCTCAGTGAATCCTCAAACAATGCTGTGATAGACATTGTTATTCTTTCTAGTGATCTTTTCACTTAAAAAAGTAAAACCTCCCTTACATTTTTGTGTCTTAATATAAGCTTATTTATAATCCATTTGTTAGTGATTATTCTTTATCCTCAGAAAATTTAGCACATTCTTAACGTTTCAATAAACAAGAATATTTTCTACTTGCAATATTGGCATATGCATATATATGATGTGTGTGTATTCCTAATAAAATTCATGTCTTTGATTCTTTTGTGTTTTATATTAAAGAAAGAATTATATTCTCACAGCATACATGATGCTTGTGTATCAGCCAAGAACTAATGGAGCTGTCTAACGAACATCTTCCTCACAGAAAGGGTTTCCTCTGGCAGGAAGTGCAGGGTTGGGGTGACAGCTGGGTGAAGCCACCACTCAGCCACACGACGCTTCACACTGAGACATAATGGGTCTGTTTCCTCCCTTCTCTCTCTTCTAGCTGTTTCCTAAAAGGGCTCATTTTACTTGATAGCAACTAGTACAGTGTTCTTATCTGCAGAACACTGTAACTGTAATATTCACCTTCCACCTACCTTATACAAAGTAAATGAGTAGGTTTTTACAGGCTCTTACAGCAGCTCATCCTGAGAGCTATGTGACGATGCCATCAGCAGCAGTGGAGAAAGCATTCGGCATAAGTGAAGACATGGGCTGGGAAGGGTAGGTGGCATGGATGTGACTGCCAAAGATCATAGGGCCTGGGAAACGTTCTGGGGTGGGATGACTGGCTCCCCTGAGGGCACAGCCTCCTCACCGCCTGGTGTCTGGAGACTCCCACGTGATCAACTGTACTCTGTCTTTCTTGAGAGTTTAAAAGGAGCATCGTCACTGTCACTGCAGCAACTCTCCCCTGCCCCACTCTCCCCAGCCCTCAGACATGACTTCCCCATTGGTCCCCCTCTTAGAGAATGATTTATCACAAACACACATGCGATCGTACAGTCCCTGTCCTGGAAACACTTCACAGCTCCCACAGCTTTCAGAATGAATTTCCGATGCAGTAGAACACTTTTGAAGTCTCCTCATACCAAACCTCTGCACCACCCTACATCCCTTCACCCCATGTCCCTTCCCTCCAGCCCTACGCAACCAGTGTTGGGTATCAGTCCTGCCCCGCTTGCTCACGTGCTACTCCAGTGTCCATATTGTTTTCTTCAGAGTGTCCATTTAACATTCTAATGTGGTGAATTTTCTACCCCATCCACATTCACATCCAGTATCACCCCATCTGTGATGCTGTGCAAAGCCCCTCGAGTTCAATACAAGTCCCTCATCCACGCTTCCAGCATCCTCTGAGGAGCTCCACCCCCAGGCCTGCCATGCTGTAATGTAACTGTGTTCCGTCTTGTTCCCTGCCACACACATCCTTATATTCCAGCCATTTAGCTAACAGCAGGGTTAAAAGTCGTATTACTTGGGTTCAAATTCAGGTTTTGTCAGAGAACCACATTTCCATAATTATAAAATAGAATTCACAAATATAACAGTTTCAAGGGTTGGGAAACTAAATGTATCTGAAAAATTGCCTTAAATTTCTTATATGCTCAATAAATTTGTTCATGATTATTTCTCCTTGGGATCAAGCGCTATTCACACTGCAAACTCAGCTTTGCCAGTCAGGTATCGCACAGCTCAACCAAGGCTAGGAAAAGATCACAGAGTGTGATCAGACAGGCTTGGGTTACAATCCAGAGTTGTGGTCTCTAAAAGCTTACTTAAAAAGAGTTCTTACCTCACATTCATTGCAAACATTAAATGAACTCAAGCAACTCACTTATCTATATAAGTTCTTGAAAGCATGTTAGATATAATTGTTCAAAAGCACCTGTGAACAGCTGCAAATGCATGGTGAATGCGCCAAGGTAGACACAGACCTCCACAGCCCGCGACTGCCTCGGACAGGGACCACTCAGTCTCCTGAACATGTGCCGACACAGGCTCTGCCATGACCACCAAGCTATTTGGCCCCTTTGCTTTGATGACAAAGATCTGGCTCCTGCTACAGTTGTATCTCAAATTGGCACTAAATCACATTAAGTGATAAATTGTAGGGACGTGGGAGCAGGAATGATGGAAGGAGGTTAGTCCCGCCTGAGAGGCTCATTCAGACTTTCAAGTAGCCCCCACCATAAATCCAGGACTGTCACTTGGTGATTAGTTAGAGGAAACAGAAACTGCAGGACAAAGCCAGGAAATGACCTTAGAGACTAAACATGGGTGTATTTTACTTTAGGGCCTTTTCTCACTTAGAAGTGCTGCCAGGTTGTTTAAAGAGAATGAGTGTGATCAGAGAAGACTTGGGGAATCTTCCAGGCTTTTAGCAACATGTGGTAAAAGATTTACAAGGCTTGGAATCAAAGGAGAAGGATGGGCAGGCAGCGAGATGTGTACTCAGGAGATGCTGCAGGTGGGCTTGAGACTGACAGAACATTTTACTGCCCTTTGGGGAGCTTTGAGTAAGTGTGGTAGACTCTGTGGGTGGGGGTGGAAGCGCGGGCAGAATGGCACATTTCTGTGAAATACGGAAGCAGGAGGGAGGGTGGGGAGCCCTTTGGGTCTCCTGGAACTCATGGGAGTTAATCAGTGAACGCAGCGTGGGGTGAGGCACAAGCGGGACAGACGAGACTTGGGCACAGTCCTGTCCCCATTTTCAGACAGGTGGAAGTCAGGGAGATGTTTGTACAAACAACAAAAATAGGGCAATTTATAGCTGTTTAGGGGAAATGGAAAAGAAGAAAGGTCAAAAGTATTCAGCCTCTCTTATGCTGGCTGGACCACTCATGCTCATACACTGCCATCAGTAACGGGGCAGACGCTGGAAACACGGATGAGTCAGATTTGCCATGCGGGTGTATGGGTAGGAAGCGAACACTGTGCTCAGAAGTGTCCACCTCCAGAGACTTCTGCCACTTTGCCTCAGGTGAGAGTGGCAGGTGGGGTTTAAAACAAGTGTGAATCCATTTTCGTGTTTCCTTAAGCACTACCTGGCTCCACATGATTGCAGTGGTATAGAATTGTAGAAAACGCGGGTCCCGGGCTCCAGATTCCCTGCACCCCAGGGGTGTTTCTGGCCCACCAAGCATGTGTGCACTCATGTTCTCTCACCCGCACTGCTGGATCGGCCCAAGCCTGTTTGTTTTTAATGACACCGTTAACTGAGGCATGCAGCAGAGTAATTCGGAGCCCATTTACTTCCTCTGTTAAAGAAAATCTGCAAATAGTTCCATGGATTTAAAAAATGTGATAAAATAATAACTCATAATAGCTCTTATTTATGGAGTAATTACTATGTCCTAGGCACTACGAGAAGCATTTTTACGGTCACTGTCTTATTCCATTGAAAACTAGCGGCATTTAAGCAAATCTGGTCTCTAGGTTGAAAATGTGCTTTTACATGGAACCTGTGCTCAGATTTTTAGTGTACTCTGCTCCCTACATTTTCACCCGTTTATCACCAGGGTCCCATAGACAGTTGTATTTGTAACTTATGCCTTAAAATAATCCAATAAAATATGATCATACAGGGTCTCTATTTTATTTCTAAGCAAAGAAATAATGTGCAACTTGTTCAGGATACCCAGTGAGGAAATAGCAGGTTAGGATTTGAAAACATTTCTGACAGAAAATAAGCTTTTTATCAATACCTTCTATTCTGTCACTGTCATGGAGAGGTTTCCGCAAAAGGGCAGAGCATCTTTCATTAGGAACAAGCAGTTCTGAGTGATTCTTGAACAGCTGTGATGCACCTTCTCCTGCTTTCTTGTGGCCCCTCCTCTCTCTTACTGAGCACCTGTCTTATAAAGGTCACTTCCACTTTTCTATTCTAGTCAAAAGCTGTGTTTATACCTAGAATTAGAATTTCAGGTCATTTGGTTATTCCAGGTTACTGGGATGAGCGTGCGAGAAGTGTTAGAGCAGAGAGTTTCAAGAATGGAACAGGCAACATGCTCTCTGTGGCTCCTCTCCTAGCACAGAAATGAGTGGCACCCGGCAGCTTATCAGTAAGTGTGGGCCATTACTATTGCTATTATTTTAGTTGTTACTATTATTACCAAGCAGCAGGTAATAGTGCCCACCTGATTATCTAAAATTATTACTGTCTGGTTTCTAGATTAAATGATTTAGGTTGGCCAATATTCTTATTTTATATACTGAATATAGACTGTTAGCTTTAACTTACTCATTTATTCATCTACAATTCATTTTTTCAGCAAATGCTTCTTGAATGACTGTTAGGGATTGGGATAGAGACCGATTAGAATTTTTGCCCTAAGATTAATACACTGTAGTGCAGTGTTTTCAAACAGCAGGACACAATTCATTAGTGAGGCATAAAATTAATTTAGTGAGTCATGACAAGCATTAAAAATAATGAAAACAGGATACAATAGAAAATACCAAAGAGGTCTAGGATAAGCGTTATTTCACCAACACTTATTTTATAACATCTATAAGAGCATTGCAACAACCCTGCATTGCACGGTAAAGTATTGTAAGGCTAAGATCAAAAAGCAGTGAGTGCTACTGGCCTGGTGGTCTGGGGAAGGGAGTAAAGAACAGACGCTTGAGTGAGAAGATGACCAGATGGCTGAATTAAAGGGTTTCCTTTGCCCCTCAGGTGTTTCTCAGTCAGTCAACAGATGTCCACAGACTGAAACACACTTGAAAACACTAGTCTAAAATTTCTCTGGGCCCTGATGCCTCACACTTCACGACTAGACCCCTTCTTGTCCTTAAAACCTCTTCCTCTCTTATTTGTAATGATTGACAGAGGCGACCTGCTCTTCCTAGAGCTCGAAACACACACATACAGATACGCGAAAATGCATTTTCCTTCTTTACTTAAATTTGTAAACTCCAACCCTTTCCTTATCAGAGAAGCCACAAACTCTGATCACATAATCATCCCAGCCCCACAGAAAGCTCTAATATTTCCAGGCTTGGACAGAACCAGCAAAGGAAGAGATGCTGTCAGCCCTGGCAGCCTTGTTCAAAATTCAGTAGAAGCTGATTTGCTGAAGGACAGAGCTGGGAAACTAATTCCTGTGCCAAGCATGGGTTCCAATAAAGTTCACATTTCTATGCCAGTCCTATTGCTTGTGCGCCTGTGTGCATTTGTAGACATTAGTTCAGCGATTGTTTATTTTTTCTAAGCCCTTTTTGAGGTCTCTTGCAAATTGCTTTCCAGGTCTGTGTCTGGAATTTTCTTCCACTCATTCTTAGGATTTGCAACCAAATGCAGACAACACAGTCCCATTTTGTTTAGATTTGTTTTCTTTTAAGTAGTCCTCCAACTCAGCTTTGAAGCAAGCACCCTAGGGTGATAAATGAGAGAAACTCACACCTCTTTGAAGGACTGTGATTCTACTCTGTCTGCCTGGAGCCCAAGCCAAGCAGCTCTAAATTAATTTACAGAGACAACTGGGAAAAGGGGAAAGCGTTTCCGTGGAAATACAGCTAATTAAAGGCTAGATTCATCAGTTCTGTCTTCTTTTTATTCTTTCTACAGCACGGTTTATTCAGTATCATGTTCCTTTACATGTAGTACATAAGTTCCATTGCTCTAGGATGTCCTTGGGGTCTTAACTCATTCAGAAACATATTCCTAAATTGAATGGTAACAACTGTTAAAAGACACCACTTTTTGAACCATTTGCCTCCTGTAGTGGGGGAGGTTGTTTTCCCTTCCAGTTTGTTTTTGAGGAACAGCTGCTCCTCTGGGCATTTGGCTAACTCTTTTGTACACCTCAGCAAAAGCACAAAAAGTCAAGAAGTGAATAAATTTTTAAAAAATTACCTTAAGGCTAAACACATTGTACATTTTCTACAATATGTGAGTGAGATTTATCAAGATCAGAAAGTACTTTGACGTGTCTTGGGGTGGGTGGTGGTGGTAGGTGTGAGTCTTTCTGAACACAAATGAAATGAAGCCAACCCTTTGGTTCCCAAACCAAGTGAAATCTTGAAGTCACCAGTGAATGACAGCCACAAAGATTGTGCAGTTTCCAAAGCAGTAAATGCTTTAGAGGGGACACCTAGACAGTTTCCAAAGCAGTAAATGCTACCCACATAACTATCAACAGTAACGCAGGCTGCTATTTCTCTTCCTTTTCTCAATTACCTCCTGTTCACTTCACTGCAGAGTTCCCTTTGTGTTTCCATGGAAATACAGGGTGGTTTACATCAAATATTCCTTATTAGCAAGGATGGAAAAGCTACCCTTTGTGTATTGACCTTATTAACTATATTCTGTTGCACCACTTTGATATCAGATCAAATGAATCATGTTAAAACTTTGGATGATGTATTTTGCTCTAAAGTCCTCACTCAAATCTATTGTGAAAATACGTACTGGCTGGGATTTAGAGTCAGTCTGCTGTATCATTTATAAATGAATGAATAGAATTTTCAGACTGCTCAATATCTAAATGGCACCAGATGGACAGTGTCATTTTCTCTTATGTTAGTAATGATAGCATCAGTTACCATTTAAATGTAATTTAACTTTGGTTTTCCCTATTATTTCTACTATTGGCTCCAGATCTCTACCCTCGCCTCGGTTTCACCTCTCCTGGTTCATCTTTATGAATGAAATAAGTTAAGGCAAGTGAACAAGGCTAGAATAATGCATTACACACAGTAGATATTTTAACATGTGCTTTTTATCCCTTTCCAGTCTGTAATGGGATCATCCTTATTTAAAAAAAAACAAAAACAGATAGCTCTTCAAAGGAACACTTGCCATTCGAGGTAAGTGTCACGGTTTGTATCGAGGTGTCCGCCCCAAGACTCCTGGCATAGTAGGTGAAGCTTTCCAGAGGTGGCTGAATCTAGAGGGTGTGATGTTGGGATAAAGGGTGTGTGATAATTGAACCAGTCTAACAATTGATTGGACTCCACCCTAATCCTGGTAGCCTAGATAAAGTATAGAAGGGGCAGAAAAAGGTTGCTAAGGCTTTGCTACTGTCTGCCCACTGTGAACCATTTCTTCTCTGCAATTCCGCTCTGCCGCGCCACCCTGCCTTGGAGCCAGCCAGTGATGGACTGAAACCTCTACAAACTGTGAGCAAAATAAACCTGCCCTTCCTTAACTTGTGGGTGTGGGTATTTTGTCTCAGCAATAAGAAAAGTAACTAAGACACCAAGAAAATAGCAAGATGATAACAAGGGACTGGGTGGGTTTGTGTGACAGTTTTTGTTTTCAGTAACAATCAACTCACATTTTCATATCATCAAGTTCTCAAATGAAACATTCAGAATAGACTGATGAGAGAGAAGCAGCAGAGGTCTCTTCTTTAAGAATATAACTGAGATGTGATGGTTCCTTTGTGTGAGACAGCACATGGACAGGGACTGCACCATACTGACTCTGGGGAAAGGAACTGTGAGAAGGAGCACATGACCCCTGTCCCCAGCTGGACTTGGCTTCAGTCTGGCCTCTATCACGCAGTCATTCTGTGCCTCAGTTCCATCATCTATAAACTGTGGCTACTGACCTACTTACCTCCAAGGGTTACTACACAAGTTTAGAAAGTATCTATCTTATACCTTAAAACACCTGTTTGCAGTGAGGACATAACTGCTCTCATCTTTGTGCTGTATAGTGGAAAGAGATTTGATGGGTGATACAGAGAAGGAAAAATGTACTTATTTTTAGGGGTGTAGAAAGAATACTAGAAAGACATAAACAGTAGTTGGAAAAAGCAGAGGGTGGTATTGGCAGGAAAATATAGCTTATATGTAGTAACACAAGAGAATGTTTCAGTTTTAGGTGGTAGACACAGAATAAATGGAACTGGGATTTATGGGAGACGCTTGGGAGAAACAGGTGACATAGAACATAGACTGTTCCTGCTATGGCGTCACTGTAATGAGGGAAGACTACAGCACATCTGGAGCTCAGCCAGTGGAGCACAGTTGGCCAAGGCTGAGGAGCAGAGCTCAAGCTACTTTGCCCCCAGGTCCTGCAAGGGTGATAGGCGGTGATTCTGGTGCAGGGTAAACCAGCAGTTCCTTATGCTAATAATAATACAACTATAATACCAGTTGTAGAATAAGTAAGTGGCCATTAGGAGCAGTGCAGGCATGGAATGAATCAGTTGAAGTCTATAAAGTAGGTTGGAAAGCAGACGAAAGAAGGCAGCATGGGGGTTGATGGACAGAATCATCTATAGAGGAGATGATGCTGAACCTGTGCACTTGGAAACTTCTTTCATGTTGTGGTATAATTCTGTGTGAACCTGGTTGCCTCACCTCTTTTAACTAAGGCCTTTGCCATGTGGGAAATATTGCAAATCAAAAGAATCTAGAAGCCATTTTCCTGGTGCTGTGGGGCTATTTGGACTATAAGCAACTGGAATAGTAGCACATGTGAGCATGTGTGTGTTCCCTTCCTACAAGTCCTTACAAAAAATTTAATACATAAAGAAGGAAAAATAAGCACAATTCACTGATTAGTTTTAAGAACAAATGGTTTACACAAATATAAATTTATCTACACTTACCTTGCAATTTATTATATAATTTAATAAAATTGTTATTTGTATAATGAAGTTACTTATTCAATGTGAAGATATTCATTTTTAATGTACTAGTCTTATATTTGGATATGTATGTATGCACATATAATATATATGAATATACATACATGCAGTTATGTGACTATATATAAAGTCTCAAGAGTATGTTTCTTTTTAATGTAAGAACCCCAGTAAGTAATACCTTTTTGTGAGATTTTTCTCATGTATAAAATGGTAATAACAACCTGGGCTAGTCAACTTTTCATCACTATAACAACATACCTGAAAGAATTACCTTATAAGGAAAAAAGATTACTTGAAGGTGACAGTCCTCCATCATTTGGAGGTTACAGACCTTGATCAGTTGGCCCCAGCGTTTTGGGCCTATGGGAAGGCAGCACATCATGGCAGGAGTCCGCAGAGAAGCGAGACTGATTACATCACAAAGTAGGAAACAGAAAGAAATGTAAGCGGCCAGGACTCCACAATTCCCTTAAAAGACAAACCCCCAGTTACTTAAGTACCTCTAGCTAAACCTGAATTCCAAAGTTTCCACCACTTCACAACAGTACCATGCAAGGGACCAGGTGGTTAACCACGGACCTTTGCGGGTATGTGAGGCCCTCACTAGAGCACACCTGCCTCACCTGGGGAGTAGGAAGGGCGGAGTGAAATTGTGAAAGTGAAGTGCCGGCACACAGTGGGTTCTCAAAACCCTGCTTTGGTCATTGTTACCACTATCTACTATCTACTTTTTACGTTTGCAAATTTTTTTTTTAATTTAAAAACAATAAAAGTACAAAAACATATTAACAAACAGACACCAATTACCATAAAAAATAGTACAATCACAACTAATCTATAGACAAGGTGACATGGTCTCAACAGTGGTTATTGCTTTATCCATTGATATCTTCGAAGTGTAAATATATGAACCCATATACAGACATGCAAAATAAGTCAGACAATTAATCCTCTCAACAACAGAAAAAACACAAATACCAAAAATTCAAAGACAAAAAACAAAACAGGAAAACAACAACAATAACAACAACAACAACAACAACAACAAAAAACCACCAATAGTTGCTGCTTTGCATATTGATATCTTTGAAGTGTGTGTTCAGGATAACACATACAGACATACAAGATTGATCAAATAACCCGTCATCGATTATTCCTTAGCATTAAGTGATATAATACAATAGTAGAACCATGTTAGCCCTCCTGCATATATGTATATTCATATATACATACATACATTTTTGTCCCTTTCTTTTCTTCTTTCCCTCGTCCCATTTGTTCTTTGTTTTAGAACAGATTTCCTTCATGTCTCTTAGTTTATATTCCCACGCTCGGGTTCTTACACCAGTGATACAATACGTTGCCTGCACATGTATCGCTGATTTATTTCACTTATGAGTATGGACTCCAGTTTTGACCACTTGCCTACAAAGTCCCCAAAACTATCTTTCTTTATAGCTGAATAATATTCCATTATATAAAAATGCCACAATTTTATAATCCAGTCTTCTCTGGATGGGCACTTGGGTTGCTTCCACATTTTAGCTATTACAAATTGTGCTGCTATAAACATGGGTGCACATATATCAGAGTGATATGATGTTTTCAGATCTTCTGGGAAAATACCCAGAAGGGGAATAGCTGGTTTGAATGGAACCTCTAGACCTAGTTTGCTGAGAAATCTCCAAACGGCTCTCCACAGCGGTTGCACTAGTCTGCATTCCCACCAGCAGAGTAATAGAGTCCCTATTTCTCCACAGCCTTGCCAGCATCTGTTATTGGATGACTTTTTCATACTGGCCAGTCTTACTGGGGTGAGATGAAATCTCGATGTTGTTTTTATTTGCATTTCTCGAATGACTAAGGATGTGGAACATTTTCTCATATATTTATTTGCCATTTGTATTTCTTTGTCTGAGAATTGTGTATTCAT
>PVLD010032855.1:0-14220 GCA_004027595.1 Dinomys branickii
GAAGCTGCATTACATTACTTCCACCCTGCAGAATGCCTTACGGTCACTAAAAGCATCGGCAGCTCTGTAAACCTGGTACTCCAGGAGGCTGAGGCAGGAAGATTACTCAGCAAGACTCTGTCTCAAAATAAAAAAAAACAAATGATTTGGGGCTGTAGCTCAGGGTGAAGGGCCCAGGTTCGATCCCTAGTGCCAAAATCAATCAATCAATAAGAAAAATAACACCTCTGAGCAAGCAGTATCTCCGCAAATTACTGTGAAATGTCAAAAACACGATATGAAAATTTGTAAATTAGCTCCCAACCCCACCCTCTTTTCTTTTTTTGAAGCAGGGTCTCACTATGTATCCCAGGATGGCCTCAAACTCACAGCAATCTTCCTGCCTCAGCCTCCTTCAGTGCTGGGATTATAAATGTGCACCACTATGCCCAGCTTATGTCTCATTTTTAAAAAACAAAAAAAGTACAAATGTAGAGGACTTTATGGGAATACAAGAAAGCATAAAGAACACATACTGGTTGCTAATGTGTTACCTGGAGGGAAAGATTCAGTGACTGATGTGGGTTGTGGAGCAAGGCCCTGGAAAAAGAGGGGTTGTGCTGGGGATATAGCTCAGTGGCATAAGTGCCTCCCCAACAAGCTCAAGGTCCTGAGTTCAATTCCCAGTACCAAAAAAAGAGAGAGAGAGAGAGAGAGAGAAAGAGGGGTCAGGTGGCAAATTATAGCCCACTACCCAACTTACCTCTTGCCTTTTATTAATAAAGTTTTATTAAAACACTGCTGCTCAGAGGGCCAAGATAAGAGAGAAGCCAGTGCAGCCTACTCAGTACAGATTTCACAAGTGCTGTGCAATAAAACCATAGGAACACATTCAGGTACCTAAGAGAAAGTCTGTATGCATTGCTGTACGTATTGTACTTATTTATTTATTTATTTATTTATTTGTGCTACTGGGGATTGAACTCAGGACCTTGTGCTTGTGAGGCAGGTGCTTATGCCACTGAGTTATATCCCCAGCCCCAACTGTATGTATTTTAATAAAATATGATCAACCCAGGTCTGCAGCCTGACAGCCTGCTGTCCCCAAGGGCTGCGGTTGCACAGTCCCTGAGCCAGTGGTGTTTTGACAAATTCCTGCGGGCTTGGTTCCGTGACCCCGCAAGTGTTTCCACCAGACAAAAGGTCTCTGCACATAATCAGAGCACAGTGGCCCCTGGGAGCCTATGGAGAAGGGTGTCAGCAAGCTGGTGGGGAAACAGGAGCCCCATGAGCCCTGTGCTGCCGGTGGGGATGGTAGGATCACTAAGGCAGAGTCTGCTGGTTCTACAGAACACGTTAAGTTGAGAATCGCCATGACCCAGCAAGTCTCCTCCTAGGAACAGTGCAGAGCAGGGGCTCGAACAGAAACTTGAACCCATGTGTTCCCAGCAGCACTGCTCACAAGAGACAGAAAACAAGGCTCAGGGTGTGTAATCCCCACACTCAGGAGGCCGAGGCGGGAGGAGTTCAGAGCCTGGCCTACATAGTTAGTCTAAGACCAGCCTGTACTATACAGCACCCTGTCTCAAATAAAAAAAAAAAAGCAGAAACAGCTAAAAATCTATTATTCATGCCAGAAAGGAACACAGCATGGACACAGGCTACATGGATGAACCTCAAAGCATGATGCCGAGTGAGCAAGGCCACTCCAAAGGCTGCACACGCACCGTGTGATTCCATTCCCAGGAAGCATGCAGAGTAGGCAGACAGAGAGCAGAAGGTGCCTGAGAGTGGCTGATGCAAAGGCAGGCTTTTCTTCTAGGGCTACGAAAGAGCTCTGGACCAAGACAGGCTTTGACAGTTGCACAAGAGAGGCCAAGTTCTCCATGTCATTTTTAAAAGTTGTATCGTTACTGCAGAGTGTGGCGGCACATGCCTGTGATCCCAGCTCTCAGGAGGCTGAGGTAGGAGAATCACCAGGAATTCGAGGCCAGCCTGGGTAACGTAGTAAGACCATGTCCCCAACAAACAAACAAAAAGCCAACAACAAAATGCTATTATTATTATTGTTATTATTTTGTTCCTGGGGGTTGAATCCAGCCATTCTTACTGAATGGGGTCCGTGGCCCTTAATTTTTTTTTTTTTAAGTTTTGAGATAGTGTCTTGCTAAGTTGCTAAATTGCCCAGACTGAGCTTGACCCTGCAATCCTTCTGCCTCCGCTTCCCAGAGTCCTGGGTTATAGGCATGCACCACCAGGCTCAGTGTCAAGTGGTAAATTTTATGTGATGTATATTTCATCATGAAAATGTTCATAATGGGAAATCATCCCAAAGAGCAATAGAGGGAGGGGCAGTATTGGAAAAAGGTTGGGAAATACAGAGGAAAACCAGTTTGTATACCAATACAGTGGGCCGTTACTCTTCAGGAAGATTCCTAAATAACTCAGCTCTGTAGAACTGTGAGTGTGTGTGTGGGTCTCACTAGCCCTTCAGGAAGTCACTCCCTGTCTCTCTAACCCAAGATGTGGGGAGCATCCCTTCCCACACCTTGCGCCCAGGCATTGCTTCTCACCTGTCTTTTACTGCTGTTTTGTAGCAGGGTCTCCCTGTGCAGTTCAGGGTGACCTTAAACTCACTCTAGCCCAGGCTGGCCTGGAACGGGGTGGGGAGGGTATCGGGCATGGGGAAGAGTCTTTGTTGTTTGGTACCAGGGCTTGAACCCAGGTCCTTGTACACTGCTAGGCAAGCGCTCTGCCATTGAGCTGTAAGACAGGGTCTTGCTACATTGTCTAGTCTGGTCTCAGACTTGTGGTCCTCCCGCCTCCGCCTCCTGAGGGCTGGGATTACAGGTGTGTGCCACCACACCCAGCAGTCTCACCTGCCTTTCTGTGGTACTTGGACCTTCTAGGGCTCAGTGAACCTAGAGCATGCAGAGGTCACCTGGGGAAATGAACCTCCCTCAACATCTCCCTCCCCCGATTTGAACACACTCATCCTGTCTTTCCTGCCACTTTTGGAAGCAGTTCTGGATAATGGGAGCCTATCTCAAAAAAAGGTTAAAAAAAAAGAGAGAAATAGGGTCTTGATAAGTCACTAAATTCCCCTCTTTCATGAGTGTCTTTAAAGGTTTGATAAAAAAAATATGGTGAATTCTGCTGCCAGGTGCCATTCAATAGCAAGGCAGGGTCATAAAGAAATTAGGGTGTGTCCTCACCCCCCTTGCCAGACCTGGCCCTGTGTAACTTTTGGATCTTTCCCGATGTCACAGTGACCATGAAGGGTCCACATTTTGAATCCATTCAGGGTGTTAAGACAGACACGACAGTGCAGATAAGATCCTCACAAAAGAGGGCTCCAGAGCTGCTTCAGGAAGTAGCAAGAACTGATGGGATGAGTGTGTTGCAGTTAGGAGGAAAATTTTAAGGGGGATTTAGTGGCAATGTGTGTTTTGGTGGAATACATTTTTAAAAAATTTAAACATTCACTGTATGTTTTTCTTTTTTTGTTTCTCTCTTTCTCTCCCTCTCTTTTTTCTTTTAGACTCTCACTGTGTAGCCCAGGCTGGCCTTGAACTCTTGGTGATCCTCCTGCCTCAGCCTCCTGAGTGCTGGGATCACAGGTGTGTGCCACCATGCTCTGCCACATTCACTATATTTTTCAATCACACCTTATGTACATAATTTTTGTACAAAACTTTTGTTTATTTTTGTTTTTGTTTTTTTGTCTTTTTTGAGACAGGGTCTCGCTATGCAGGTCAGGCTGGTCTTCAGCTCACTTTGTAGCCCAGGCTGGTCTCGAACTCACAATGATCCTCCTGCCTCAGCCTCTGAAACATTTTTAAGTAGGAAGAAAGATGCACGTGAACTAAGATGATCAGGTGTGCCCACAAGGCCCTCACAGTTGAGTTGGCTGAGAGTCTGGGGAGCCCCAGCTGAGCCCCATTCCACCTGCTGTAGGGATGAAGCTTGAGGCTTGGCCTGGCCGGGCTGGCTGTCACTGTCACCAGGCAGGTGCTGCCCTGCCTTTTTGTCTTCCCGGAAAGCTCCAGCCTTCCTCTCAAGTCTTCTCACAAGCCCCCTGGCTCCAGGCAGTGAAAACAGAGCCCAGTGTGTCCCCAAGCTGTGTCCCATGTCCTTGGGCTCTCCTGTCTCTGAGACCTCATGTGACCTGAAGTGGCAGTCAGGTCGCCTCCAGGGTCACTGTCATTCCACGAGGTCAAAATGCAGAGGTATCTTCGCATCTTCAAACTTGCAGTGGCCGGAGTGAGAGCTCCACACCTGTCACTCTTGGGCCCCAGCTCTGGGCTTTGTTCTGACCTCTGCGGACTCTCTTTCCTCCAGTCCTAGGGCTGCTGCACCGGTCCAGTGGCATTTCCTATGTCTTACGTGTGTCAAGTTTAAACTGCCACCAAAAAGCTGAGTGTGGGTCGGGTGTGGTGGCGCACACCTGTAATCCCAGCACTCGGGAGGCCGAGGCAGGAGGATCGTTGCAAGTTGAAGACTAGCCAGAGCTACAAAGTGAGCTCAAGGCCAGCCTCAACTGCATAGTGAGACCCTGTCTCAAAAAGACAAAAGAAGAAAAAGAAAAAAAGCTATGTGTGATTTTTTTTTTTTTTTTGGCAGTACTGGGGATCGAACGCAGGACCCTGCGCTTGCTAGGCAGGCACTTATTCCACTGAGCTATATCCCCAGCCCCTATGTGTGATTTTGAACATCTGCAATCCCAGCACTCTAGGAAGCTGACACAGGAGGATCACATCTTCAAGCCCATCCAGGAAATTTAGTGACATATCAAGACCCTATTTCAAAATACAAAAAATTTAAAAGGGTCAAGGATATAGCTCAGGAGGAAATCTCTGGGTTCCACCCACAGTGCTGAAAACCAGTGTGTTGGTACTGAACACGAATTTTCTCCTGTCATCATCCTCTAAACAGTCCAGTGTAGCAGCTAAGGACATGGGATCTACATTGGACCAGACATGAAAGTAATCTAGGAAAAATTTACAGGACTTAGGAGATGTGTATGTACTAACTGCCTGCAGTGAATTAATCATTATATACTGCATTACCTACTGATTTAAAAAAATATTTAGGAGACCTGCACAGGTTACATGCAAGCTTTATTTATTTATTTAGGGTTTTTTGTTTTTTGTTTTTAGGCAGGGTCTCATTGTGTAGGTCAGGCTGGCCTCAAACTCTTGGCAATTCTCCTGCCTCAGCCTCCCAAGTGCTGGGATTACAAGCGTGCACCATCACACTCAGCTGTATTAGATGATTTATGTAAGGTACTTGAGCAAAGGGTTTTGGCATCTGGGAGGGGTGTCCTAGAATTGACCCTTTGAAGATATCAGGAAACAAGTGCGGTTTTTCTTTCATTGTATTTACCATGATGCTAATAAGTATTTGCGTAGTTTCTTATGTATAATCGGTCTTGGGGCTGGGGATGTGCCTCAGCAGTAGAGTGGCTGGCCAGCACACTTGATGGTCTGGGTTCTACGTCACCAGCAGTAAATGAATAAATAAAGAAATGACTGAGTCTTTCCTGCACTGACCCATGGCCGGACAATAAGTGCTGGGACGGGACTATGTCAGATTAAGTTGCTGACCACAGGGCTCGCAGGCCCATATTCACAGCCTCTGAAGGCAGGAGGACTGGAGCTGCAGGGCTGACCACTTCCCATGCCAAAACAATAAACTGCCAACCTTAGAGATAAGAGAGTTCTCCCAACTAGCATGATTTACTGCCTGAACAACATCTTTGTTCTGACTCTCACGGTCCTGCTCAGCTCCCTGCCTTTACCTCAGCTTTTCTCTTCTCTTTCCCTTATACCCTCTGAATTTGTTTGAAATCTAATAAATACAGGCAATCCAGAGAAGTCTTTGTCTCAGCTCCAGGAGAATTCTGGCCCTCCTGGGCCCCAAACAATACTACGTGTCTCTTTTATTTAAGCCTGTGCTATACACTCATCATAGACCAAGCTCTGAAAAGCAAGTGCCTGTTGAGAAGATGAACGACCAAAAAAAAAAAAAGAGAAGATGAACGAGTGAGGGAATCCCTAGCATCTGCTGGTGGAAGCACACACAAAACACGGCAGGGTCCAGAGGGTAGCAGACAAAGGGAAGCCCATTTCTGGCCTCTTGGGACCAGCATCACACCCAGCCACAGCCTTGGCGTCCCCCTGTGAATTCTCCTAGGTGGAGCTATAGCCCTGCAGCTTCCCCGTGCTGGCTTGTAGCCTGCCTGGCTCCTCCATGGTGCTTCCATATCCAAATGTCTGCAAGGTAAACACATAGGAGACATAGAGGGCCCCTCTGTCCTCAGGGGAAATGCCGGGAAATTCACCCCCTGGAACAGGACACCATGGTTCTCATGAACAATGGCAGGCAGAGTGCATGGCCACTGCTGCTGTTGCTCCCTGCTGATGAGGGGCCTAGTGCAAGAGACCTTGCTCTTCTGGGCTCCAGCCCCAAGGCAGGGAGAACCTGAGAGCTCACACTGCCCCTGGTGGCCTCAGCCCTTGCTGAGGCACTGTCTTGGGTGTGGAGATGGGACACAGGAGGGAATCCCCTAGGGATACTCGGCAGAAAAATCCCCTCACTTTTACAGAGGACTTTGGGCTGGGCATGGTTGTGCACACCTGTGATCCTAGCACTCAGGAGGTTGAGGTAGGAGGATCACTTCAAGTGTGAGGCCACCCTGGGCTACAAAGTGAGTTCCAAGGCCTGTATAGTGAGGCCCTGTCTCAGGAAACAAACAAAATCCTTGGTGAATGGGATTCTAGACCAACCTTGAATTCACTATGCAGTCTAGACTGGCCTTGAACTCACAATCCTCCTGCCTCCATCTTACAAGGGCTAAGATTACAGGTGTACCAGAATTTCTCTCCAATGAAGAAAAAGGATGTGTAAAAATCCTTGCAAGGATGTAATGTCCAGAGCAGCTGAGGCCTTACTCTATCACAAGGTGAAAAGCTCAGGGGAAAGTGGGAAGTGGAGGATGGCACAGAGGCGGGCAGAAATGAGCAAAGAACCAGGTTCAGACAGTGCCATTGCTCTGGGGCTGCCTCTGGACCTCTTGTTATGCAAGATGATAAATGTTTTTTGCTTAGAGCCTTTGTTTTGGGTGGGGGCAGGCAAGATCTCAGTATGTAGTTCAGGCTGGCCTGGAACTCATAGCAATCCTCCTGCCTCAGCCTCCTGAGTGCTGGGATTTCAGGCGTGAACTACCACACCCACGCAGCTCTTAAAGTTAAGAGAGGGAGGGAGAGGAGGGGGAGGAGAGGAAGAGGGGGAGAGGCAGATCCCTCTCTAATCAGTCTGTTTCAGAAAACAGGGTAGACAGGCTTTAGGCTGAAATCGGGCCAGAGCTGTGGGCTGTGGGCAACACCCGCAAGAGTTCTGACCTCACAGTTCCCTCTGCAAGGACGCAGTGCGCGGACGCAGCCTGGAAGCCTCATGCTTCCGCCTGGTGAGGGGCCACTTCCGGCCGGCGAGGTGAGCAACTTCCTTTTCAAAGTCAAGCTGCTTCCCTGCCTTCCTTGAGGGAGCAAATCGCGGAGAGTGCCCTCCCAGGCCTTCCCCGCCCTCCAAGGCTGCCTGTAAGGGGCCTCCTCAGCTCTTACAGAAAAATTTCAGAGATGGGAATCTGGGGGCTTTCTTTAGTTTTTTGAGACACAGCCTTGTTATGTAATTCAAACTGGCTTGATCTCATTGTGTAGCCCCAGCTGGCCTCC
Organism: Dinomys branickii; assembly: GCA_004027595.1. Taxonomy (NCBI): domain Eukaryota; kingdom Metazoa; phylum Chordata; class Mammalia; order Rodentia; family Dinomyidae; genus Dinomys; species Dinomys branickii. The sequence goes on from PVLD010032855.1 coordinate 7,713, forward strand.
AACAGCCTGTGACCCTCCTGCCTCAGCCTCCCAGGTGCTGGGATCACAGGCATGCGCCATGCCCAGCTTTTGGTGGGCTTTTCCTGAGGGCATTCAAAGCTGGATAAGGGGTTAACGCAAGCATTGCTGGTTTTGATCTTACTGTAATTCTTGGCTCTCAGACCCAAATCATTGTGTAACGTGTAAATTATTGGCAAAAACCTGTTTGACAGCTGGTCTTGGGATGCTGATAAAGGTGCATGCGCGATTCAGAGGTGGCTGGAATTCAGCTGTGATGAAATGAATTAAAACAGTCCTCCGAGAATTTCTAGGAGGAGAGGGAATTGACTTCCTCTCTGTCTTTGTGTCTTGCCTGGGGATTTGCTTTTCTCTCTCACTCATATATTCAATGAGTGAAAGAGGGGAGTTCTTTATTTAAAGAGCCTTAAATCACCCAGAATGTGAGCTGTTTCCAAAACAGTGGGTGAGTATGCTGAAATAAACAGAAATGAAACACAGAATCCCACAGACGTGCTCAGGCTGCGTGTCCACTCAGCCCATGGGGCTGCATCTGAATCCCTGCCGGGGCCTGTGGACTTGGAGCCAACTGTGCAGAGAGGAAGGGGGAGCAGAATAGAGGGCGCTCTTCAGGGCTTTTTTGTGGTGCTGGGAACTGAACCCACAGCCTTGTGCTGAACCACTGAGCCCTCCAGAAGTCCTTATCCGCTCTTAGAACTGTCAATTCCACAGCTTTTCAATAGATGCAACGGAATGATTATGTGTATGTGAAGCCGGGCATAGTGGCGCATGCCTATAATCCCAGCACTTGGGAGGCTGAAGCTGGAGGATCTCTTCAAGTTCAGAGTCAGTCAGGGCTACACAGTGAGTTCAAGACCACCCTGAATTACATATCGAGACTGTCTCAAAACACAAAAGCATACATAAGATTGGTTCACACAGCTCAAACCAGAGGACCTGAAATGGAGCTAAACTGTGGTTTAAAACCTGAAAAATTGCTGGGCATGGTAGTGTGTGCCTGTAATCTCAGTACTTGGGAAGCTGAGGCAGGAAGATTGTTGTGAGTTCAAGACCAGGCTGGGTTACAAAGTGAGCTCAAGGCCAACCTGAACTGTACAGGGAGGCCTGTCTCAAAAAGACAAAAAAAAAAAAAGAAAAGAAAAATTGCCCAGTATGGTGGTACCCACAGGTAATCTCAGCTACTCAAGAAGCAGAGGCAGTGGAAAGGTTGAGCCCAGTGTGGGTAATTTACGGAGACTCTGTTTTGAGACTTTTGAAAGAAAATGTAAAAAGGGCTGTGAGTGTAGCTCAGGGGTAGAGTGCTTGCCTAGCAGGCAAGCACCCTTGGGTTCCATTTCTAGTACCCTAAAAACAACAGTCTGAAACCTCAGATGTATAATCAGGAGGAAAACACTGAGGAAATAGACATTGTTAATTACTCTTATAGGCAGCTAAATTAGATAGAGAAAAATTTTAAACTTTTACAACTTTATTATTTAATTACATTCATTGTAGAAAAATGTATAGATACAGAAATATGCAGAGAAAATAAAAAATTACCCACTATCCCTTCCTCTAACATAATAACAAAAATATTTTGTATATTTCCTTCTAGTTTTTTTTTTGTATATTTATGTGGCAATTTAAAACAAAACTAGTATTACAAAGTACTTTACCTTTTAAAAAATTTTCACTATACAGCAGCTATTTCTCTATGGCATTAAATCTGTGAAAACATGATAGTCACTTGACTGACTCACAGTTAAGCCATAAATAAAACAACTTACCACCAATTGTTGGATATTCCAACTATTTTAAATACTTGCTATAATAATGGACTGTCTCAAACACGTTCCTTTGTACATAGTTCTTTGAATGTATTCCGGCACATACTGAAAGAGAAATACCTGTGAGTGATCAGCAAAGCGCATACATGGTTCTAAGCCTTCGAGGCAGCTTACCACACTCCCCTTGAGAAGGACTGCACCAATTTACAGCCACACACATGAACAGAGCGCTCACATTCCAGGGCAATGTAGGAGACCCTCAGCCTTTGTTGTTGTACATTTTATTTATTTATTTATTTATTTTTGAGACAGGGTCTCACTGTGCAGTTCAGTCTGGCCTCAAGCTCACTTTGTAGCCCAGGCTGGCCTCGAACTCACAGGGATCCTCCTACCTCAGCCTCCTGAGCATTGGCATTACAGGCATGCACCACCACGCCTGGTTGTTGTTATAAACCTAATGAGAGGAAAAGAGAATGCTAGCTGCTTAAATTTTTCCCTGAAAGGTAAGCTTCCGGCCACAGTTACTGTCCACCTGCTTTTCTGTGTTCTCAGGAGGTCCAGGCCTTCTAGGTGGGGTCTCTGACGTGCACTGTCTGGCCTTTCTTACCAGGGGTTCTCCTTTTGCAGGCAAGAGCGTGACAGCCACACGTCTGTCCTATTTTTTTCCCCTTTAAAGAAAATTCTCAAAAGGATTAAAATTAGAAAGTCTTTTCTTTCAGGCAGCTGTGCTGTTTCAGTGTCTTGATAATGAAGCCCAAAATGGAGCCACATTCTGCAGGTCACGGGGCTTCTGATCATTCTGTGGACTCCGTCTGAGGTGTGGTGCTGAGGAGGACACCCTGGGCTTTATTAGCATTTTCTTTCAGGGGTTTTAAAACCTGGATCAACTGAAACTGCTTCAACTGAAATGGTTGCCCTCTGCCATGTGCTACTCTGCCTTGGGACCAGCTGACTATGAATTGAAACGTCCACAAACTTGTGCTCCTTCCAGCAATCATAATCAGTTGCCATAGCGATGCTTTGCATAGCAAATTCCAGCCTCTTTAGCAAGAACCACCTCTGGAACTGTGCTCATGTTATAGGCAGCTGAGTTAGGAATATTATAGGCAGTCAGACAGGGCCAGGCCCTCAGAGGAGCCCGCAGACCTGAAGGAGCCAGCAGACCTGTGGGCCAGACCTCAAGACAAAGGGGCTATACAAATGCACCCACTCACTTCCCTAGGTGTAAACATCAGGGATTGATAGTCTAAAAAAGTAACAACCACCTTCTAAAAAGCCAGGAAGAGTCACTAGCCCGACCCCCAGAGGAAAAGCCCCTGATCTATATCCATGCCCGCTTGCTACGTGACTTGCTTCCCCATTTGATCCCAGTCCACTCAGTCTTACCTGGACAATTATACCTGTAATCTTATTGGCTGACCATAGTTTTGTCCATCTCCCCTACCTTGGACCTGCCTCACCTCATGGTTTTTCTCTATGAAAGTCCCTGGAAAAGACAGTCGGGGGGGGGGGTAACCCACTCGGGCCCCCCTTCTGTGCCTCTCTTGAACAGAAGCTTTCTTTCAATAAATATATTCCGCTCGTAACCTCCGTTGTTCCTAAAATTCATTCTTCGGTTTTAGAGAACACAAACTCATCTGATATCATTCAGGTTGGGAGATTTATTTTCCTGTATCATTTTGGAGGTTGCCACCGAGATACTTGGACAGAGGTAAGAGTTTGTTTTTCTTTCATAGACTCTGGATTGGGACTCATTGAGGTAACATTTTTATGTTTCAAATTGTTATGCTTTTGCCTGTTGCTTATAATTGCTTATGCTTTGTCTTTTACATAGTTTTGTTAAAATGTTGATAAATCTAAGTTAAAATATGGCAAGATTATAAGGTTATGATATTTCTTTAATGAGATGTTTTATTCCTGTTTTGTTCTGGTATATATTTGATGCATTTGAACTAGTTGCTAAATGTACTGCTTTTCCACGCTTGATGTTGTTCAGCTAGGGAGACTAATGTTAGAATGCTCCTGGTGGATTTTAATATAAACTGTAAGATGGTTATCTTTAAATCTAGCTCAGACTTAGAAAAAGAACTGTAGCCTGTTCCAACTAAGCTAAGCCCATAGAAGATGAGCGTTTGTTAATGCTGAAGACAGGGAAGTCACCTTAGAGAAAGAGCACATACCCCATCTCTGGGTCAGATAAGACATCGGAATTTTGCCCATCCAGGAGAACACACATAAAAGCCATGTCCCGGCTTAGTGTTCTGGGCAGGTCTCCCTCGAGAGGCTGAACCTGAGACACAGTGGAGAGAACCGACTTCGGGTGACACCAGAAGGAGCTATCTCTAAGAGCAGCACACTTCTGGGACCAAAATATATTAGTCTAAGGGAGGATCTCCAACCTTTCCTCTTCTCCTAGGTCTAGTGTAGGTAATCTTGTTCAAGATTTAACTATCCCTTATAAAATTTTGACAAACGGTGGTCACTCTGCCAGCTAATTAAAAGCTCTTCGAGCAGCTGCCACTCTTCGAATCAGAGGACAGGTTTCCCCAGCATCTCTTTGGTGAATCCCCATTAAAGCTGATGGCTGATGGAATGTTGACCAGAGAGAGATGGCTAGATTCCTTTCTGGAGACCGAGCTTTGGTTTGCAGGCCAATAGAAACTGAGAGCTGAGGGGTCATGGCCAGGGCTGCTCTCTGGCGGATCCCAAAGTTTCCTTGGTGGAAACTGGCTCCTGACCACTGAAAAATCTCCACTTATCTATCACACCTATTTCTCTCTGCCAGTAGACTAGGAATTCTCCATAAGCTCTTCAGTCAAGCCACCCTTCAGAAACTAGGCTGAGGCAATTTACAACAATTTACATTTCACTGGCTAGGAGGAGAACCCTTCGTGTTGGTGCCTTACATATGTTAACTAAGAGTAAAAGGGTTCTTGTCAGCCTTAAGTTTAACCTGTGAGCTTCAAAGTTTAAAACATAGTCCTGGGGCTGGGGATATAGCTCAGTGGGATAAGCCCTTGCCTAGCAAGCACAGGGTCCTGAGTTCGATCCCCAGTACCGCAAAAATAAATAAATAAATAAATAAAAATAAAACATAGTCCTGTTGGTAAGAAAGGTTGCCTAGGTAATTAGGTAATAAACACAAGTGACTGGAGGCTTTGTCCAGTGCACAGGACAAAATTCCTCTAGCCAGTTGTTGGTTCTATTTAAGAGGTGATCTCCTTTGTGGCTCGAGAATATATAAGCACTTCCAACTTGCCTTTTTATGCCTGTGTCTAAGGAATAAGGAATAAAAAAAGCAATAGTTTATTACAAAGATATGCTTCCTGCTGGGGATATTCCTGTTTCCAGGCCAATTGTAACTTAGCTTGTAGGAGTAAATACACAGTTCGTGAGTTCTCTGGGAGGATAGAATTGCGCGTCAGTTTGAAGGTGGATAGGCTGATCGGATTTTGTCTTCTGCTCTCTCCAGAGGTCATCCACCTGCCCTGGAGTGAAATCTACTTAAGGGACACCTTAAGGGTACAAAGACAAATTAGAGATAGAGAAGAGACGTCCAACCTCTCTCTTCTTGTCTTTACAGACCGTGGGAAACTCATAGTCAGAATTGCTTACTCCTCTCACTTGCGTCATTAAGCATTGGAAGATGTTTGATCCTGACTCCTTAAAAAAGAGCCGTTTAATATTTTTCTGCACACGTGCATGGCCTACTTACCCCCTAAAACCAAAATGGAATACAGAGGGAAATATTAATTATGATACTATTTTACAGCTAGAAAGATACTGTAAAAAGGAAGGAAAATGGTCTGAAGTGTCATACGTTCAAATTTTCTTTGGGTTAAGAAATAGTCCTTATTTACTTTCAAAATGTAAAAATGAGCCACAGGGAAATGGGACCTCTCAGATTCTCAGGGCACCCACTATACTGGAGCCTGAGATTGCTCCTCCCCAATATTCAGAGTCGGAGGACCAGACAGCTTTAATCAAGGCCTCACCCACCATTCCTAAACCTAAGGTTTCCCCTACTTGCCCTTCTAAGTTAGAGGATAAAGCTTCTAGGCCAGCTGTAATCCAGGCCTCTAGAAAACTATACCCTTCCTTAGCTGAGTTTAGACAAGCTCCTCAAGGACAATATCCACTACAAGAGGTAACTGGACAATTTGAAACTGCCAGAGTTCATGTGCCTTTTTCTCTCAGTGACCTAAAACAGATAAAGTTAGATCTTGGAAAATTTCTAGATGACCCTGATAAGTACCTTGAGGTATTTAGAGGCCTCACTCAGACCTATGAGCTAGACTGGAAAGATGTAATGTTACTCTTAAATCAAACATTGACCCCTAATGAGAAAGAGGCAGCACTACAGGCTGCTATCGCATTTGGAGATGAATACCATATTATTAATTTCAGAAGGCCAGAAGAAAAACAAGAAGGGGAACTACCAGTTCCCACTGGAGCCCAAGCTGTTCCTATCCAAGACCCCTGCTGGCCTAACTGCCATATGGGAGACTGGAATAGGAGACACTTTTGGACATGTATTCTTGAAGGTCTAAGAAGGATAAGAGCTAAGCCATTCAATTATTTTAAACTGTCAGCTGTCCAACAAGAAAAAAAGGGAACACCCCTCTGCTTTCTTAGATCACTTACAAGAGGCATTGATAAAACATACTTCCCTAGATCCTAATTCAATAGAGGGACAAGCTATTCTTAAAGATAAGTTCATTACT
>PVLD010032856.1:0-14163 GCA_004027595.1 Dinomys branickii
AATTTGAGATCTTTCCCTTCTTTTTTTGATAAGGTTGGCTAGGGGTTTATCAATTTTATTTACTCTTTCGAAGAACCAACTCTTTGATTCACTAATTTTTTGTAGAGTTTTCTTCATCTCTATTGCATTAATTTCTGCCCTGAGTTTTATAATCTCCTCCCTTCTTTGGGCTCTTGGTTTGGCTTGTTGCTCTTTTTCTCAGAGTTTGAGGTTTATCAATAGGTTATTTATTTCCTCTCTTTCTATTTTCTTTGTATATGATTTCATTGTTATACATTTCCCTCTGAGGACTGCTTTCATTGCATCCCACAGATTCCCATAGGTTGTACTTGCGTTTTCATTTATTTGTAGGTAATTTTTAATTTCTTCTTTTAATTCTTCTGTGACCCATTGGTTATTCAGTAGGTTGTTGTCTAATTTCCACGTGTTTATGTGGTTTTTGTAGTTCTCTTTGTCATTAATTTCCAATTTCATTGCACTGTGGTCAGATAATATGCATGGGATTAGTTCAGTTCTTTTGCATTTAGGTAGATATGCTCTATGGGCTAGAATGTGGTCTATTTTGGACAAAGACCCATGTGAAGCTGAGAAAAATGTGTATTCTGATGTTGTGGGGTGGAACACTCTGTATACATCTACTAAGTCCATCTGTTCACACTTTTGGTTCAGGTCTGTTATTTCTTTGCTGAGTTTCTGTCCAGTTCACCTGTCTCTTTGCGTCAGAGGGGTGTTTTGGTCCCCTATTACAATAGTGTTATTAGTTATTTGATTTTTTACGTCTGTCAAGATTTGACTTGTAAAATTAGGTGATCCATTGTTTGGTGCATAAATGTTTAGGATTGTTACCTCTTCCTCTTGTAGCTTTCCCCTAACTAGTATGTAGTGGCCTTCTTTATCTCTTTTGATTGTTTTTGGTTTGAAGTTTACATTGTTTGCAAACATAATAGCTTCCCCTGCTTTTTTCTGGGGTCCTGTTGCATGGAGAATTGTTTTCCAGCCTTTAATTTTCAACCTATGGATTTCTTTTTGAGTAAAATGTGTTTCCTGTATACAGCATATCATTGGATTGTGTTCTCTAATCCAGTTTTCCAATCTTTTCCTTTTGACTTTTGAGTTGAGACCATTTACATTAATGGTTATCATGGTTATATGTTGGCTTATTCTAGTCATGTTATTTACTTGAAGTTTTCCTTCTTTTGCTGACTGTTTATTTATTTGTTCTGTTTATTTACTTCTGTAGCTGTTCTTGGGATTGTGGTCTCTTTTTTCTCTGTCTAGAATATCTTTTAGTGCTTTTTCCAATGCTGGTTTGGCACTCATGAAGTTCTTCTGTTGTTCTTTGTCGTGGAAATATTTTATTTCTCCATTGAATTTGAGGGATAATTTTGCAGGATACATCAGTCTGTGTTGGAAGTTGTTTTGTCTCAGAATCTGTAGTATCTCGTTCCAAGCTCTTCTTGATTTCATGGTTTCCGTTGAGAAATCTGCTGTGATTCTGATGGGCTTTCCTTTATAGGTGACCTGTTTCATTTCTCTGGCAGCTTTTAATATTGTGTTCTTTTGCTGGATATCTCGGATCTTGACTATGATATGCCTGCGTGTGTTTTTCTTTGGGTTATGGATCATTGGGGTTCTATATGCTTCGCTTAACTGAACTTCAGTATCTTTTACCTTGTTTGGGATATTTTCTGCTATTATTTCATCAAATATTCCTTTTATATCGTTTGTGAGATCTCCTGCTGTTTCACACACTCCTATAATTCAAATATTGTTACGTTTCGCCTCATCTTGGAGCTTTTGGATTGACTTTTCTTGTGTCTTTGATGATATCATGAGATTCTTCCTTTCACGCTCATAAGCTGCCATGCTGTCTTCAAGTTCTGAAATTCTATCTTCGGTTTCATTTAAACGGTTTTGCATGCTTTCAGCGTTAGTTTTCAAATCGTGGCATTCTCTTTGGACCTGTTTCATTCTTGGTAATTCATTCCTAAATTGCTCTTGTAACATTTCCATTTGTTTCCTATTTTCTTCTAGTCTTTTGTCTATATCTTCTCTATGTGTCCTGAACATTTCTTCAATCATTGTTTTCAGCTCGTGTTTTGTCTGAGAAATCATTGCGGGTATGTGGGTTATTTCTGCTTTAAGCTCTTTCATGGCCTGTTGGGGTTGTTTCATTTCGGATGCAATCATTTCATAACTTGAAGTTATGAGGCTTCCTGGTTCCCCTGTATCTTCACATTCAAAACTTGTTCTGGGTGGGGTTGAGTTTTGAGACTGTGTTTTGTTCCTCTGTTTTCCCATTTTTGGGTATCAGATTCAAAATGTGGAGCTATAAATTCCACAGGCAGTTCAGCATGCAAAGGTTTGCTGCAGAGGCTGTTCCAATGATTCCTTCTCTTGGGGGAATGTCCCTTAAGCTGTCTGCTGAGATTTCCGCTTCTACTCCCTACCCCAACACCTGGCCGGGGCGAATAAACAGTTCGCCCCCCAAGAGTCTTCCAGACTGGCCACTCTGGTGTTCCTCCCTGGCTGGAGCTCCTTCCCCCCTCACAAATCCCGTTGGGGCGCCTAGCCAGCTCTTCCCACCCAGGAGATCCCTCAATCATTAAAGCTGCTTTGATGTCACTCGCTGGGCTGAGCTTCTTCCCGATTCAGGAAAAAGCGGTTAGAGCACCCACTTAACTCATCCTTTGATCGTGCAGACAGGAATGCCGTTCGGATGTATCTCTCTGGATGGAGCTTTTTCCTGACTTAGAAATCCCGCCGGTCGCTGTTGCTCCAGTTCGCGTGGCTCCGGCTGCGGGGGCGGGGCTCTGAGCGGGATCCTGGACCGCTGCCCAGATTGGCGCGGTCTGTCCCAGTAGTGCGTTCTCTGAGTTTCCTCTGCTCCGTTGCCTCCAACAAATCCTGGTTACAGCCGCCTCTGAGCCGGTTGGGTTCAGGAGCTGAAGCCGTTCTTCCCTCCGCCCTCGCTCTCTCAGCTGTACGTGATTTGAACCGAGCTGCGGCCCAAGCGCAGCACCGATCCCTCGGGTGCCCAGTTCTCAGGATCCGCCCACTTCTCGCCGCGCGGCTTGTCCGCCGGCCCTTTAATGCTCAGGCCGCGGAGAGCAGCCCGATCAGTTGGAATTTTGCATCCACGGACCAGGCAGCCGCGCGCAAATGATCAGTCTCTGGGAGAGATTCCCTCTGCTGCTCACCTGGTCACCATCTTCCCGGAAGTGAATTTATCCTCTTTCTCTTGGGCAAATAATTTTTAAATGTGCTCAATTCACTATTATTCTCAACATTTTCACATGAATATCTTTGTGCACCTTTCTCAGAATACTTTCAGATACTGGAATAGCTAATACATGTACAATTCACATAAGAAATTACTGCCCAAATTTATGACATGGATGCTATTAAAAAATCAGGATGTACTGATTAAGCTGCCTTAAAAATGCTGTAACTTCATTCTGATCATTTCACCATAGCCCAGTAACTTATAGTTGAAGACATTATAGAGGAGTCAGAATATTATTCTGCTGTTAGAGCTGACTCCTGGCTTTAAGGAAAGTTCCTATGTCCATTGTACACTTTCCCAAGGTGGGTCTTTAATTAAAACAGTGTGTTGGTTTGGTGCCTATTTTGCAAGGGGAACAATATAATACAGAACATGTATTTTATAAGATTATTTATAATAGTCACCCAAAGAACGATATAAAATAGAGTATAGGAAATCTTTCCACACACTAAGACCAAGGGATCTAACCAAGGGCCTGGATCCCACACAAATGTCCTACATGAGTCCAGCCAAAGACCTAGAGCTCATAACAATGCCTCCCACGAGTCCACCTGGAGACCTAGACACCATAACAATATCTCTTGCAGGCCTGTTTCATGGATCTGCGCTGGGAAGGCCCGAAGGTCCGTGGTGGAATCTGGAATGTCTGTGCCAGTGGGATGAAGGATCTGTGCTAGCAGGCTGAGGGATCTGCAGTGAAGCCAGGAAGCGATGCTCAAAGTAAGACCCAGAGCACCCCTGAAAAGTACCACAGCCATCCTCAGCAACAGTGAGGTCCTGAGCTCCTCCAAGGGTAAAGACAGCTGAGTTCCCGCCAGGAAAGCCAATGCAGCAAGCTTCTTCAGGAGACTGAGCTGTGCACCTTTTCCCCTCCAGAGCCAGGTAGTGATGCTTAGAGCGAGGACCAGAGCTTCCCTCAAAGTGAACTGAAGCTATTCTCAGGGCCGAGATCTCAGGCTCCTTGGAGGATGAAAACAGCCAAGTTCATCAGGAAAGCTGGCATGACGAGCCTCTCTGAAACAACCAACAGCTCCTTACAGCTTCTACCAGCTCCCAACTGCCTTTTCCGCTCCCAATAGCCCAGCTTCTTCTTCTCCAGTGCTGCCTCCTATGCTGCTGGCACCTGTCCTCAGATGGCCTCGCACACCCAGCACCGCTCTTCGTTAGTTATAAGTCAATCCCCTACAACCAGTGAAACACCTCAGAGATAAGGAAACATTATTGTTGCATGAGAAAATGGCCATGCCAAATTTTAAATGATTCAACATACAGTTTCAACTCTCCATGTTAGTCAAGGATAAATTGTGGAACAAACAAATAAAACTCACCCTTTTAGATATTAATTTCCTTCTTACTGGGCATACATACTCTATTGATTTGGGCTCAAATGAAAAAAATATGAAATCAAGCAAATCAGGAACAAAAGACTGTTATTTCCTGTCCAAGAGATAAAATGAATTTTCATGAGTCATAATCTAATTATATTAATCTATAAATATTGAAACTATAACTGTAAATCCAGGATCACAAAGAAAAGTAACTTATGGGCCTTTAAAACACAAAAAGTACAACTAGAACACTAAACACTTGGAGCAGAGAAAAAACGTTATAAAAAATAGAGCCAGAGAAGCTCTGCTGCAACTTTTGTCCCTTTGGGTTAGTGGGTATAACCAGGCTTCTGCTGGGTATGGGTGCAAAGACCTCAGTGGCAGTGAGTGGATCTGCATGGCTGTCAGCAGGAGCCATTCCCAACTGCATAAAACTACTTAAGCATTGAGATACAGCACAGCAAATAGGAAAGCAGAACCATGCAAGGTGAAATAGCCTCCAGCCATAATGTATATATGCAGAAAATTTTAACAGGGCAACCGTAGATCAGTAGAAAATAAGGATCATTCAATAAAAGACTCAGAGAATGTTATTTAGAAAGAAATAAAGGTTAACTCATAATCTTATACTATTTGATGCAATAAAATTTCAATATGTCAAATACCAAATAAAACAATCATTTTTAATTACAGTTAGGAAAAATATGAGTACAGGATATATTTATACTATTGGGGAAAAAAACTTTATTTTTTCTATAGTGCTGGAGATTGAACTCAGGTCACTCACACTGAATCATGTCCCCATCCCTTTTTACTTTTCTTCTTCTTCTTTTTTTTTTTAAGAAACAGTCTCAATATGTAGCCTAGGCCTCAAAACTGCTATTCTCCTGCCTCAGCCTCCCAGAGTGCTGGGATACCATGTGTGCATTACCACACACATCTGCGTGAAATTTTATTTAAAAACTAAGATGTAATCCTGGTATGGTGCTGCACACCTGTGATCTCAGCACTCTGGTGGGTGAGGCAAAAGGACTGCTATGTGTTCATCTCCAGCCTGGATAGCATAAGTGAATTTCAGCCTACAGGCCTTCACTACATAGTGAAAGCATGTCTCAAGAAAAAACAAAGACAGGGGTCCCAGGAAGCCTCAGTGAGCTGTCTAAGAAACTGAGACCTGTGTTCCACCACCTACCACCATTGTGCAAAGAATCCTGGTCCTTGGAAGCCTCGGTGTGCTGCCTGGGAGCCTGAGACACCACACTCGGCCTCCACTGTCATCCTGGGAATGACCCTGAGTTTCAGGAAAACTAGGGTGCCTTGGTGAGCAGCCTGGGAGGGCCAACACCCCATGCTCCCTCTCTAGCCACCACTGCAGCAATTACCCTGAATTATGGGAGAACTAGGGAGCTTTGAAAATGACAAAATGAAGGAGTGAAGTGCAATCTCAGCCCTCCATCCCACCCAGAACAAGTCCAGGAAACACCAGTGTGGAAGAACATGGAAGTTGCGCATCTGAAATTTCTGAAATGATAGCAATTGAAGTAAAGAACCAACTCCATCAGGCTACAGAGGAAATCAGATCAGAAATAATTGCTCAGGTTAAAAAAAAAAAAGAATTGACAACCATAATGAAAGAATTGCTCAGCATATCAAAAGAAGATACAGATTTTTAAAAAGTAGAGCACAGAAAAATGATGGATAAATTGAATGAACAGTGTAGGAACAAATTAGAATGCAAGAAACAGATTCAAACAGACACAGTGATCCCTCACCTATCACAAGAGTTACATTCCAGAGAGCCCCACAATAGGTGAAAATCTGTGAAGTAGCGGCATTATATTTGTTTTATTTTATATATATGTATATATATATATATATATATATATATACAGAACACAGTGCTGTGGTTGGTCCCCTTCCATTCCATTAGCCAATAGTGTGCAGTGTATAATCACACATTGGCAAACTTGTACAAATTGTACAGGCATACAAAGAAATAACTAAGTGAAATGTGTGAACAAGCAGACTTAGTAGACCTTTACAGAATATTCCAAACAACATGAGGATACACTTTCCTCTCAGGTGCTCATAGGACATTGTTTAAAATAGACCATATAATAGCACATAGAACATCCCTAAGTAAATGCAAAGAAGTTGAAATTTTCCCATGTATATTATCAGATCATAGTGCAATGACATTGGAAATTATTGATAAAAGAAACTGCAAAAATTCCATAAACACATGGAAATCAAATAACATCCTCCTGAACAACCAATGGGTCACAGATGAAATTAAACAAGAAATTCAACAATATTTACAATCAAACAAAAATACAGATACAACATACCACAACCTGTGGAATGCGATGAAAGCAATCTTCTGAGAGAAATTTATAGCAGTAGATTTCCACATCAGGAAAACAGAATGAACATAAATAAACAACCTTATGCTGCACCTCAAGTATGTAGAAACAGATGAGCAAGTAAACCCCGAAGCACAAAGAAGGGAGAAAATTATGAAGATCAGAGCAGAAATTAATGAAATTGAGACTAAAAAAACAATACAAAGAATTAATGAATCAAAGAGTTGATTCTTTGAAAAAATAAATAAAATGGATAACTCCCAGCCAATATTATCAAAAAAAGGAAAGAAAAACCTAAAATCCATGCAATAAAGACTGAAAAGTATAAAATCACTACAGATCTGGTAGAAATTCAGAGCCATCAATACTTTGAAAATCTTTACTCTTATAGGATGAGAAACACAGAAGAAATGAACAGATTCCTGGATACATATGAATTACCAAAGCAGAATCAAGAAGATATAAAAATCCTCAATAACCCAATATCAGTCAATGAAATTGAAAATATAATAAAAAATTTACCAACAAAGAAAAGCCGAGATCCTGATGGATTGACAGCTGAGTTCTACAAAAAAAATTTAGAGAAGATTTAATGCAAATTATTCTCACACACTTTAATGAAGTGGAAAGGGGAGAAATTCTCCCTAACTCATTTTTGGAGGCAAGTATTACCCTAATAACAAAACTAGAGAAAGACTCAACCAAAAAAGAGAACTATAGGCCAATCTCCCTAATGAACATATATGCAAAACTTCTCAATAAAATATTAGCTAATAGAATGCAACAAATCATCAAGAAGATAATACATCATGACCAAGTGGGATTCATCCTAGGAATGTAGAGATGGTTCAATATATGCAAATCAATTAATGTTGTACACCACATCAACAGAGCCAAACACAAAATCATGATCATCTCACGAGATGCAGAAAAAGCTTTGGATAAAGTCCAACACTTATTCATGATAAAAACCCTGAAGGAAAGTACAATAGATGAACTTTACCTGAATCTGATCAAAGCTATCTATGACAAACTAACAGCCAACCTCATACTAAATGGACAAAAGCTGAAAGTTTTCACTTTAAAATCAAGAACAAGACAAGGATTTAAAATAGTTCTGGAAAGATAAGCTGGACCAATTAAACAAGGGAGAGAAATAAAAAGAATAAGGATAGGAAAGGAAATCATGCTTATTTGCAGATGACATGATACTCTCCATGGAAGATCCCAAAAACTCCACCAAAATATCCCTACAATTAATAAACAAATGCAATAGTGTAGCTGGATATAAAATCAACGTGCAAAAATTGATAGCATTCTCATACACAAGCAACAAGCATACTAAGAGAGAAATTAGGGAAAACACACATTTCACAATAGCATCCAAAAAACCGCAATACTTAGGACTCAATCTAACAAAAGAAGTAAAAGATCTATATAGTGAAAATTACAGTGCTCTGAACAAAGAGATCAAAGAAGATTTCAGAAAAATGGAAAGAAATTCCTTGCTCATGGAAAGGAAGAGTCAGCATTGGAAAATGGCCATATGTCCCCCAATTTTTATACAGATCCAATTCAATCTGGATCAAAATACCATTACTATACCTCATAGATCTAGCAAAATCATTTCTAAAATTCATCTGAAACTAAAGAGTCCAAGAATAACAAAAGCAATTCTGGGCAAAAAGGCAAAGCAGGAGGCATCACAATCCCTGACTTGAAATTATACCACGTAGTCACAGTGATGAAATCAGCATAGTATTGGCAAAAAAAACAACAAACCAGACCTGATGATCAAAGGAACAGACTAGAAGATGTAGCCACAACCACAAACACACTCAGCCACCTTATCTTTGATGAAGGGGCTAAACATGTTCACTGGTAGGATAGCCTCTTCAATAAATGGTGCGGGAAAAACTAGCTCTCCCTTTGCCAAAAACTAAAATTGGACCCATGTCGATCACCATGCACCAAACTAATATCAAAATGGATTAAAGATCTAAATATTAAAACAGATACACTAAGTCTACTGGAAGATAAATTAGGTAGAAATCTTGAAGACTGTTTGCCTAGGGTTAGGCAGAGAGTTCATAAATGAAAATCAAACTGCACAAGAAATATTCCAAAGAATCAACAACTGGGATCTCACCTTACTGAAAAGTTTTTGCACATCAAAAGAAATCAGGAACAGAGTAAAAAGAAACCCCAAGAATTGGAAAAAAGTTTTAGCCAATTGGTCCTCAGACAAAGGACTTCAATCTAGAACATATAATGACTTTTAAAAAATCGGGCCCCCAAAATTCAAACACCCAATCTAAAAATGGGCATGTGAAATGAATACACACTTCTCCGATTAAAATTAAAACTACAAATGGAAAATAAAGGCATGAAAAATGTTCAACATCATTAATCGCTGGAGAAATACAAACTAAAACAACACTGAGATTCCATCTCAGTCCAGAAAGAATGGCTATCATCAAGAAATCAACCAATAACAAATTCTGGATGAGGCTGTAGGGAAAAAGAACCCTTCTCCACCACTGGTGGGAGTGTAGATTGGTGCAGCCACTGTGGAAATAAGTCTGGAGATTGCTCAGTAAACTATGACTAGAGGTCCCATTTTACACAGCTATTCCTTTTCTGGGTATCTTTGGAAAACTGGAAGCATCATACTACAGCAATATATGTGCACACATGTTTATCACAGAGCAATTTGTCATAGCTAAATTTTGGAAACAACCCAAGTGCCTATTAACAGAGGAATGGATAAAAAAGATGTGGCATTGCTATACAATGGAGTATTACTCAGCTATAAAGAAGGTAAAGTAGCGGCTTTTATATATAAATGGATGCAACTAGAGACCATACTCATAAGTGAAATGATTCAGATTCATACGTTTGAATGTTGTATTGCTTCCCTGGTGTAAGAACCTGAAAGAGTAAACAAAATCTGAAAGATACAATAGATAATGTGAAAGGGAAAGAAACTACTCAAAAGGAAAGAACAACTAGGATGAGGGAAAGGAGAAAAGAAGGAAAGAAGGCAGGGAAAAATATATATACAAGACAGCTAATGTAATTATATATTAAGTTCTGTTGATTTATTGAAAGGAATAGTTAATGTTTAATTGTTTGGTCAGTCTTATATGTCTAGATCTTGTTATCTGAGTAACCACTTTGAAGATACCAATATATAAGACAACAACCATTGTTAATTTCCTATCACCTTGTGTTGAAATTCTGTATCATTTTTATGTTGTTTTGTTTCTTTGTTTATATCTTTGTTTTTGTTATTTTGTCTCTGTTCTTTTCCATTTAAAATAAATACAAAAAAGCAAGCAGTCAAACAAAGAAACACTAAGGTGCAGAGGCTGTTTTTAGTGATGTTCTTTACCCAAAGCACCACTGTCCTCTCTGATCTCTGCCAAGTGCTCCTCCTGCCCCTTTCATTGGCTGTGCCAAGGTTCATAGCTCCCCTGCATTCTCTCTGCTCATCTCCCGGAAGGACCCTCAGAGATGTTTTAGATGTTTGATATTTTCTATATATTCTCATGTGTGTGGTTCTGATTCTCACAAATGTCAATATGTTATATATCTTATTCTGTCACTTTTTTCCTTTAATATTGTGCCTTTAAAATTCCCCATGTTGCCGTGCTCACAAGTAGAACTTTATTTAAACAGCTGCATGATCCTCCACACCGGACACACACAGAGAATTTTCTTTGCTTTTGGTTTGTTAAAAGTCCCTCTTGATTCCCCATTGGTGGCATCGGATTAGGAAACTGCTTTTATGGGCTGAGTGTTGGTGTCCATAAGTGTATAATCCATGGAGTGCTTTAATTTCTTGTATGAGATATGACTGTCTATTATATTATTGATTCTTTTGATTGCCTTATGTCCATTTAAATTCCATAGATCTCTTGGCCGTGCTACTGACAGCATTCATGTCCAACTCCTTACAAAATAAGTCATACATTAATGAGTATCAGCAATACCCCATATGGGCCTGGGAGAGACCTCCTTCAGAATACACCAGAATTGCTGGGTCATAAATGAGGCGATACTTAATTTAAATAGCTGCTATGGGCAGCTCTTCCAGTGGATTTCGTAGTCTTAAAAATATAAGTGGCAGAAGGACTTCCGGGAAGATGGCGACCAGGTAAGTAGCAGAGGAAAACTCTCCCAGAGACCGACCCTTTGGGCGCAGGTGCCGGGTCCATGGATGCGAAATTCCAAGTGAACTTGTTGCTCTCCTCTGCCTGAGCATTAATGGGTCGGCTGGATAAGCCATGGCGAGAAGTGGGCGGGCCCTGAGAGCTGGGCACCCGAGGCGATCGGCGCTGTGCTTGGGCTGCAGCTCAGCTGAGTCCCTGTACAAGAGAGTGCGATTGCAGCGGGACGGACCCTCCCAGCTCCTGAACCCGAACGGCTCACAGGCGGCTGAAACCACGAATTTTTGGAGGCAGTGGAGCAGAGCAAACTCGGAGAACGCGCTCCTCAGGCAGACTGTGCCAATCTGGGCAGCGGTCCGGAATCCCACTCAGAGTCCCGCCACCGCAGCCCGCGCCATCGTCAGCCGGAGAGCGGGAACTGAGGCAGCTACAGTTGGTGGCTCCTGCAAGAATGCCGAGGATGCAGAGAAGCACCAGGGAGTGCCAGGATCTCCTGCCGGAACGGATCTCAGAACGCGTGAGCCGGCAGGATTTCTAAGTCGGGAAGAAGCTCGACCCAGGAAGATACATCTGAGCAACATTCCTGTCTGCATGATCCCAGGGTGAGTTGATTGGGCGCCCTGACCGGTTTTTTTGAGTCAGGAAGAAGCTCCGCCCAGCGAGGGACAAGCAAGCAGCTCTACTGAATGCACGGTCCCCGGGAGGGAAGAGCTGGCTGGGCGCACTGACGAGATTTTTGAGTGGGGGAGGAGCTCCACCCAGGGAGGAACACCTGAGCGAACCCTGCATGCAAGGTCCCTGGGGCAGCAAGCAGTTTATGCGCCCCAGCCAGGTCTTGGGGTAGGGAGTAGAACCGGAAATCTCAGCAGACAGCTTAAGGGACATTCCCCCAAGAGAAGGAATCATTAGAGCAGCCTCTGCAGCAGACCTTTGCCTGCTCAACTGCCTGGGGAATTTATAGCTCCACATTTTGAATCTGATACCCAAAAATGGGAAAACAGAGGAAAAAAACGCAGTCACAGAACTCAACCCCACCCAGAACAAGTTCTGAATGCGAGGATACAGGGGAACCAGGAAGCCACATACCTGCAAGTTATGAAACGATTGCATCCGAAATGAAACAACTCCAACAGGCCATAAAAGACCTTAAAGCAGAAATAAGCCACATACCTGCAATGATCTCTCAGACAAAAAACGAGCTGAAAATAATAATAGAAGAAATGTTCCATACACTTAGAGAAGAAATAGATAAAAGATTAGAAGAAAATAGGAAACAAATGGAAATGTTACAAGAGCAATTTAGGAATGAATTACCAAGAATGAAACAGGTCCAAAGAGCATGCCAGGATTTGAAAACTTCCACTGAAAGCTTGCAAAACTGCTTAAATGAAACTGAAGGTATAATTTCAGAACTTGAAGACAGCATGGCACCTTATGAGCATAAAAGGAAGGATCTCATAATATAATCAAAGATACAAGAAAAGTCAATCCAACAGCGCCAAGATGAGGCAAAATGTAACAATATTCCAGTAATAGCAGTGAGTGAAACAGCAGGAGACCACACAAACGATATAAAAAGAGTATTTGCTGAAATAACAGCAGAAAATTTCCCAAACAAGGTAAAAGATACTGAAGTTCAGTTAATTGAGGCATATAGAACCCCAACAATCCATAACCCAAAGAAAAACACACACAGACATATAATAGTCAAGATCCCAGATATCCAGCAAAGGAACACAATATTAAAAGCTGCTAGAGAAATGAAACAGATCACCTATAAAGGAAAGCCCATCAGAATCACAGCAGACTTCCCAACGGAAACCATGAAATCAAGAAGAGCTTGGAGCAAGGTATTACACATTCTGAGACAAAACAACTTCCAACCCAGACTGATGTATCCTGCAAAACTATCCCTCAAATTCAATGGAGAAATAAAATATTTCCACGACAAAAAACAACTGAAGAAATTCATGAGTGCCAAACCAGCTTTGCAAACAGCACTAAAAGATATTCTAAAGAGAGAAAAAAGAGAACACAATTCCAAGAATAAAAATAGAAATAACCCCCTAAATAGAACAAGCAAGTAAACAGCAAAAGAAGGAAAACTTCAAGTAAATAACATGACTAGAATAAGCCAACATATAACCATGATAACCATTAATGTAAATGGCCTCAACTCAAAAGTCAAAAGGAAAAGATTGGAAAACTGGATTAGGGAACACAATCCAACGATATGCTGTATACAGGAAACATATTTTACTCAAAAAGAAATCCATAGGTTGAAAATTAAAGGTTGGAAACCAATTCTCCATGCAACAGGCCCCCAGAAAAAAGCAGGGGTAGCTATTATGTTTGCAAACAATGTAAACTTCAAACCAAAAACAATCAAAAGAGATAAAGAAGGTCACTACATACTAGTGAGGGAAAGTTACAAGAGGAAGAGGTAACAATCCTAAACATTTATGCACCAAACACTGGAGCACCTAGCTTTACAAGTCAAATCTTGACAGACGTAAAAAATCAAATAACTAATAACACTATTGTAATGGGGGACCTAAACACACCTCTGACGCAAAGAGACAGGTGAACTGGACAGAAACTCAGCAAAGAAATAACAGACCTGAACCAAAAGTGTGAACAGATGGACTTAGTAGATGTATACAGAGTGCTCCACCCCACAGCATCAGAATACACATTTTTCTCAGCTGCACATGGGTCTTTCTCTAAAATAGAACACATTTTAGCCCATAGAACATATCTACCTAAATGCAAAAGAATTCAAATTATCCCATGCATATTATCGGACCACAATGCAATAAAATTGGAAATTAATGAGAAAGAGAACTCCAAAAACCACATAAACACGTGGAAATTAGACAACAACCTACTGAATAACCAATGGGTCACACAAGAAGTTAAAGAAGAAATTAAAAATTACCTACAAATAAATGAAAACGCAAGTACAACCTATCGGAATCTGTGGGATGCAATGAAAGCAGTCCTCAGAGGGAAAT
>PVLD010032857.1:0-14219 GCA_004027595.1 Dinomys branickii
TCTGTTGTTGAGAGGATAAATGGTCTGACCAATTTTGCATGTCTGTATATGGGTTCATATATTTACACTTCGAAGATATCAATGGATAAAGCAATAACCACTGTTGAGACCATGTCACCTTGTCTATAGATCAGTTGTGATTGTACTATTTTTTATGCTAATTGGTGTCTGTTTGTTAATATGTTTTTGTACTTTTATTAAAAAAAAACAAAGGAAAACCTTTGCTGATAACCAGGTTATAAAATGCTCACCTGTGTTGTAAAAGTTTTATTCATTGACCTTTCAAATTAGGTCAGATGAGATCTGAAATCCATCTGGAATCACTTTGTGAACACATTGTGAGGGCCGATATTATTCAACTTTGAATGCCTAGCACCTAACACAGGACCTGGAATTCAGTTAATCTTTAATCAATACTGTCACCATTAATTAGTGAAAGAGCATTGGGGAGATAAGGCACGCAAGAGAAAAGCTGGGTCAGAGTCCTGCGGCATCCAAGTCCCCCTGAGGACGTCATGTGTTCCGGGTTCATCACATCCGGGTGTGGCTCACCTGCCACACAACCAACATCTGACAGTTACTCACCCGACACTTAACCAGAGCCAAAATCTCAGTGGGGTTTTTTGGACCAGCATGATTAAAGAAAGGAGTGGCGCCCTGGGAAAACTGTAACCACTTTATATTCCACCGTATATTTCTGGTGACTAAAAAGCTTCTAAAAATAGGAAAGTCTCTTCAACCACAAAAACAGACTGCATGAAAAGTAGAATGCTACTTCAACCCTTTTTTAAAAACAAACCATTTTTATAAAAACAAAGATGATAAAGTACCCTAAATAGCAAGCTGCCCACTTCTTACTTCCTAGAGGTCCCTTCTAAGAAATCTGACAGAAGATAGACACAATTATCTCCTAGACTAGAACTGAAATTCACCACTGTGGGTTGGGCCTGCTTGTTATTATCACTGTACATTTTACTCCCTACAAACCCAAGATGCTTGCAGAAATTTTTTCTCTCCGGGAGTAAAGGATACTGGAATATTTTATAAAACCTCTTAGAGCCAGGTGTGGAGGGACATGCCTACAATACTAGCTATGCAGGAGGCTGACACAGGAAGATTACAAATTCAGGACAGTCTGGGAGTGTCCTCAGGGTGTGTGTGTGTGTGTGTGTGTGTGTGTGCAGATGCACTCAGCATTTTTCAGTGCTTATCCTGGATGTCTCAGAAGGCCTAGAGTCAAATTCTGGCCCCACAACCTCCTCAACTCTCACACAATACACTTAACCTAGTTAAGCTTCAGTTTTCTACACTACTAAGGTGGATATTATACATAAGATGACCTGTGTGAAACATAGAAATTCATTTTTTTATTTTAAACATAAAAGAATGAAAACATATTAATAAACACACATATATTTTTTAAAATACAGAAATTCAAATGAGAACATATATATATAAATAAATATATACATAAACTTGTATAAACATACAAACACACACAGACACATATATGGGTATCCATAGATGCCTATATATGTGTATCCATAGATACTTGTACATGTACATCAATTCATACATGTATACATGCATATTTACGTGCTCTGCATGCAAGAATATATACACACTTATACATAATAAATGTTGGAGCCAGGCACTGAAGTACGGCAGTGTCTGCCTTCCAGGAGCTTCCATCCAACACAATCCCACTCTTGCATCCTCTTCTTTTTGCCCATTGTTCTGCGATCCACACATCAGCACACCAGGCACACTCCCTGGTCTGCTACGGGCGCACACGGAACGGAGTTAAACTGGGCCCCCAGCACACTGAGAACTCAGGGAAGCAACCTCCAGCTCAGAGCCTTTCTAGCCCCAGAAAAGAGTAAAGGATACAGCATGGTACATCAGTGTCATATTAGCTACTCCCTTACTAGGTCCCTATGAGCCTTCCAGAGGGACCTGCTTAACACAAGGAAAGCAACTCCCGCAGCCTGCTAGATATTTCTGGAGCACTTGCTGCAGATGTAGTGGCCAAGCCCTGTGATTCATCAAATTGCCTCAAGTTTTTCAACAGTCAGAAGGACTAAATTCAAGTAGAAACACTGTCCCTTATTAGCTGGTGAGACCTTTGTCAAGTTGCTTATTCCTTTCAGTCTCAATTTTGTCATCCATAAAAATGCACATCTGGATTGAATTCCTGAACTTCCTCCACCTTTGAAACTCTGTAGTGCATCCTCTGAGGACATTTACCTCCCAAGAGGGCTCGGGTTAATCAGCTCACACCATCAATCGTTCCTCTGTCCAGGGTTTTATTTCTCTAATCAGATTTAGATACGTTTTCAGCCTCTCTCTGTCTCTTACTTGCAATCCAATAAAATGTACATGGATTTGTTTTGTATTTCATTTAATGTCATTATTCATTCTAACAATCACTGCTAACCATTTTCCTGCCTGTAGCATAATCATCTATTAAAGAGCCACACTGGCATGATTCTCAAATTTGCTTCCTCTTTTTCTGAGGTGGATTAACTCTAAACCAATTAAAAAATCTAAGAATCTGAAATACTATGTTTAAAATGCAGCAGATTTCCAAGACTCCCTCATGACTATCCCATGCCAAAAGAGTTGCCAACTCTTGCTGACTCCCAGGGAAGAAAAATAAATAATTCCAACAGTGGTTTTGAAAGGGGAAGGAGATGCCTGGTTCTTAGCATGACTCTGCTACCCATATACATTGATCTCTAGGAGTTTGCTAAGATACCAAGGCTGATGTCCTATTTTCTCCTGAAGGACTGAGAAGCATCTTGCACCAGATGCTTTGGCGAGCACAGAGGAATCACTCTCCATTTCGCCTTACTTTACATATGCCCATCCTCTCAGTAAAGACATGGTCCTAACATTCTCTGCTTCACTAAAACCTGAGAAGGATCCCTGTAGCTGCTATCTCAGACTCCGTCCCTAAGCTTGCCTAGAAGGCTGGATCCATGCTTTCAGCCATACATCAGTGAACTTTTGCTCTGACTTCTTAGTTGCCTCCCATCTGGAGCAAACCCATCATCTTTAGATCTGGCTATGTGATAATCCAGACACAACACAGTCATCATCATCACCCAGAGTACCTTCAGACAATCAAGTGTACATCTCAACTTCTCCTAACTCATGATACACCCTACAAAAGCCAATACAATTAATCACAGGACTTTTTGGTATCAATAATACCAGTTAAACTAATTCCTGTGTTTTGATCTCTCTGGTTTTCTTGGCACTCTACTATCTGCGGTCTATCACCATGATAGGTCCAGATGGAGATGATTCCTGGTGGATACCTTAGGTACCCAGACCCCAAAGCCATGTGATGTGATGGGCATCTCTTCTTTGTTTTCATTCCTTAAGAATGTGCTTTTCCTTCCTATGAATTCATAGTACTCTTAAACGAAAAATCATGTGCATTTCCTTTATATATGTTAGCCAGTTCTCTGTAACTATAATAAATGGCTGAGATAATACCTTATAAATATAGAAGGTTTATTTTGACTCATAGTTTCAGAGGTTCCAATCTATGATCAGCTGGCCTGGTTTCTTTTAGGCCTGTGGTAGACAACACACTGTGACAGGAGCACCCAGTAAAGAGATAGCTCTCACCTCATTCCAGGGAGCAAAAGAGAGGAAAAAAAGTGCAGGCCCCACAGTCCCTTTCTAGAGCACAGCCTCAATGACCTGAAGGTCTCCCACTAGGCCCCACTTCTTAAAAACTCCACAGTCTCCTACTTGTGTCATGCTGGAGACAAAGACTTAACCACACTGACCTTTGGGAACAGTGAAGATCAAACACCTCTCTACAAAGGGATTTGCTTTTTATAAGATTTAGCAAACTCTGTTCCTATGCTATGACCATGAAAACTCAGGTAAAGTTTATCATACAGTAGTGATGTTGATAGATATCAGGGACCTCATGATCTCAATCAGGTCACAACCAGATCACACCCACTACTGACAGGATGAAGTCATGCCTCCACTGGCCAGCCTACCCTGAGCTTCGGGAACAAAAGCCCCCATTTGACTGACAGAATTGCCATCGTCTCACAGCTACATAACTCAGACTCGTGAGAAGAAAATTTCCAGCACAAGACATGCAAAGCTGACTGACCATCTTTACTTTGAGTCCACATCTCTGTATGGAAGCAAGTCTCCTACCTCTAATACAGCCCCTTTCTTCCTGACCTGGTATAAAATTAATTGAAAATTTTCTGCCCTAGAAGTACAGAAGACAGAAATGAAGCTTTTGGATTGCATTTCTTTTCTTGTCTCCAGATAATGAAACTGTTGTTAGCCTTGTGAGTATTCTTTACTAGAAGGGTGATGAGACTCAAAATTTTAAGTCTGGGGGATTTCCTCCAAATAGCTCACCTAGAGAAATCAAAACTGAATTGCCTCTCTTTGGTATCAAAATGCTCCTAGTCAGCAGACAAGTATCCGTTGAAAATTTCATAGCTCTTAGGAATCTTACAGTCCACTACAGGACTCATAAGGACACAAGCACCCAAGTAAGGCCACATGGTGTATATGTTCTGTACTCTTTGAATAGCACCAAGTGCTCCAGGGCCTTGTAGCAAAGTTAGTTAGCCTGGCCTTAAAGTAAAATTCATAAGCAAAGAAATAGAGAGGGCACATCAAAGCACTCAAAGAGTACATGTAAGAAGGAGGACAAGCCAGTGAATATTCAGGGATAGCAGATAAATCCATTATCTTTGGAGTGTACTATGTATGGTAGGAGGGCTTGGAACTGAGAATTCTTAGAAACCCTTTTCATTATGAATGGGCATTTATTTAATCTTTGTAGACAAAAATAGCACATGAGGATGGAGGAAACACTTGTTGGAAAGCTTTCTTACCTTCTCCAAAAGCTGCTTGATCAATACAGACTTAATTGTGGCATCTTGTTCCTGTTTCAGTAATAAGCCATTGCACTGCCATCCTCTATTTCTCTCTTTCTTGCTATACTGTGAGCTCCATGTAGACAGTGACTCCTTATTTCTTTTAATCCTCAGCATTGCTACAGTGTCCAGAACACAATGGGAGCTCCATAAATATTGAAATGATTAATTGGATATGTTCACACATCCTTCTCTTCATGGACACTCACATTGCACAAATGGTACTGGTCAACAATTGCACTGCAGAGGGAAAGATATTATATCTAGTGGGAAAAGTAGTGGTGGTAGAAGCAGCTGAAGAACAAGAAATCATAATTTCATAGTGTAGAAGTGATGGACAGTGAGGGTTCTTTCCGATATCCAGAACTACTGACACCAAAATCATGAAGTCCAACAGCTCAAGTAGACTTCTTGCCAGAGAATGCCCAAATCATAGCCTATCATTCAAGATTCCCTCTCAATGATTTTGAGGCAAAACATGGGTTTTTTCACATTCCCATCACAGCTAAGCAAATTGATCATCTGGAATTTGTAGCTGGCTTGTTAGACTGTATCTGGGAAAGAGGGAGTGGGTAGCACATTTGGCTCAGCTGCCTATAATTTTAAGTGCTTAATGGGATGGTAATTTGTTGCTCATATGTTCATCTTGAAAAGCTTCCCTCATTTAGAGGAAAAAAATGAATAAAAGCAATCCTTTTCGCTCCAAATCTATACGAAAACATATCCTTCCATATCCTTCCACCGAGGAAACAGGTGGTTAAGAAGCTGTGCAAGTATAGAGGAGAACGCCAGTGTTCCACAGAAAAATGTGCATGTGGTGTGGTTGTGTTAACTCACTTTAATAAGCTTCTTCTCACAAGAGCTCAAATTCTGGTTCTTCATCAACCGGATTTATCATAGTCCTCTGGGGTACTTCACAGAGCTACATGCTGAAGAGGAGACACAAATAGGGAGAGAGGTGTTTGTGCACATGTGTGTGCATGTAGGTGTGTGTTTCCATACCCATGTGCATCCAGCTACTGGAGCTGGTATTTCCCGACAAGAGTTCGTGTGCAATGGAATATTTCCTCCACAAGCAGTTTCTAATGACTTTATATTAGTTGGTTTCTTCTTTAATATATCTCATGCCTTCACACACTCTTCTTTCTCTCCACTCTCTTTTGCATCTGAAACTAATTCTAC
Source organism: Dinomys branickii (assembly GCA_004027595.1). Lineage (NCBI taxonomy): Eukaryota > Metazoa > Chordata > Mammalia > Rodentia > Dinomyidae > Dinomys > Dinomys branickii. The sequence goes on from PVLD010032857.1 coordinate 6,114, forward strand.
AGAAACCAAATTGGTCTTTATATGCATTTGGAAGTTCTTCAAAGTAGATCATGCTTCCACATTGCGTATTTACAAAATCTAAGTCTAAGGATGACAAAACATTAACTCCTCATAAGAACTAGATGTAAATGCATGGAGAAGAAAAGGAAATGATAAACTGGAGTAATTATGCTCAGGTAGAGACCAACATCTTTTTTCATTCTCTGATTTATCCAACATATAAAGGTATAATGATGGAGTTGAAAAAAATATATGATATAAGACAGTCCCAACTATTCATTCTTTCACTATCTGACCATTTTTTATCTCAAGCTGGCATCAAGCATTGTTACCAGCTAAAAACCCAAAATGGGTATGATATGGTGTTTCTCTGCAGGAACACACACTCTGGAGACCTGCCTACTGAAAACCGTGAGCCATGATATGCCTACTACTGTCCAAAGAAAGAGTGAAAGGCTAGATTTTTACTGTATCTCTGGTGTTTTCTTTGCTTATAAAACCTTAAAAAAGAATATTAACATTTGTGAAATATGAATGGCAAGTACATGGAAATTTGTTACATTATTTTCTAATTTTCTGTATATTACAAATAGTGTATAGTTAAACATTATTTTGAAAACTTGTTGATGATAGTAATGATGATAATTATGTAGAAAATGGGGCACAAGCAAGGTTCAAATTATGTGACGAGTATTGTGGGAGGGCACACTGTCTGGTCAGGTGTGACAGTATCCTCTAGAAAGTCTAGACCGGAAATCTGAAATGCTCTCACAGGTGCCCAAGCCTGAGTCTTTCCTTAGAAAAAATCCAACTGCCAAGTAAGTAACATAAACAACATGGACATAAAAGCAGTCTATTCCTGTTCCTATAACAAAAATGTAACAGTAATTTATAGATGATAGGAATTTGTTTTCTCCCAGTGCAGGAGGCTCTAAGGTCAAGATCAGTGTGCCAGCAGATCTGGTGTCTGACGAGGGCTGCTCCTCATGAACGACACTTCTACAAGGGCTCCACATGGTAGAAGAGCAGAAGTTATGGATCTCCTTCTTCACATGGCAGAGGACAAAAAATTAGGAACAAACTCATTCATTAAACGTTGTTATAAGGGCCCTAATTCCATCTCTGAGGAGAAAGCCATGTTAATCTAATTACCCAACCAGAGCCCCAGCTCTTTAATTCCATCATCTGAGGAATTAAGATGAACACATGAGTTTGGAAGGAACACAGACATCCAGGCTAGGGTAACCCCAAGCAGGCATTCTTAGCTCTGCCACCCAGAGGCCCTGCATTTGCCCCAGTGAGCATTAACTTTGTCTCCTACCCTCCCAGGGAGCTCCCAGTCCTACTAGCTGTGCAGATTTCTTACTTGTTTCCAATTCCCTGCTGGTAGTCAGACTTTTTCTAAAACCTGGGTTTCAGTTCACAGCATGATGCCTGGTTGTGGATTCCTGCTCCTTTTGTACCTTGAATATTTCTTCTCATATCTCTTCTTCTTCCTGCTCTTCTTCTTCCTCATTTCCCTCTGAGTCAAACTTGACTCAGGAACTTATCCATCAAAAATGTAATTTGACACCAGAGAATCCAGCAATTTTGTCTTAACTCACTAGACATTAAGTGCAAAGTCCAGTCAGAACTGGCTCCCTGGCCAGGCGTGGTGGCATGTGCCTGTAATCCCAGCACTCAGGAGGCTGAAGCAAGAGGATTGTTGTGAGTTCGAGACCAGCTTGGGCTACAAAGTGAGCTCAAGGCCAGCCTGAACTGCATAGCGAGACCCTGTCTCAAAAAGACCAAAACAAATAAGCAACAACAACAACAACAAAAAAGAACTGGCTCCCTGTTTACTCATCTCTGCACCTGTCACCTTGAACTACTGACCATGCCTGCTCTCCGTCTGGCACTCATCTCCTTCCTCTCTGCTCTGCCCATCTACTGCCAGAGTCTAAGTGGCTTGAAGGCTGAGCCATAAAGAATGCCTTTCATTCTGGAGCCCACAGCACATAAACCACAACCTTTGCTGTGAATAGCAGGGCTGTGCGCTTAACCCAAGAGAGCAGAGGAAAGTCATTTATGGGCCCACCAAGTTGGGACAGTTCTGTCTGACCTCACCACTGCCATGTGGGAGAGAGACAAGCCACAAACCACCTGGTCAGAATGGAAGCCATCCATCCAGTGGCTGTTTGGGAGCTCGGGACAGGCTTTGACTCAGTAATGAGGGAAAAGGGAATCCCAAGCCATACAGTCTGTGTGACACAGAGCCAAAAATCCCTCAAACTTGGCAGATAAATCAATGCCAGGTAAAATGAGTACCTGAACCTTACCTTCAAAGGCTTTCCCCTAGCACTACATATGGAGCACATATGGAAGATAAATAACCCTCACTTCCAGATCCTACTGAAAATGGGAATGGACCACACTTCCTGGTAGAAAGTGAACTATTAGTGTGTATTCTGAGTAATCAATTGAATTAAACTTGCTTTTCAATTATTTTGTTGTTGGTTAATTGAGGAAACCAGAACTATTTTGAACTGGACCTAAACTTGTGTATCAAAATGTTTGCAAATATTAGGCCCTATTCCACCAAATTCAAGTTTCAGATAAAAACAAACAAACAAACAAGTACACTTAACACAAGATTAACGGAATTTTCTCACTAACATACTTGGAAAGTCTATTAAGATTTTTTTAAATTCAGTTTTTATACAAAAAGAAATCATAAAGCTAAAGATAAAAGTAATAGATTAGAAATATTTCTGTCTTCTGACTACTGTGTAAAGAGTTCAGTCAAATTAATCCAATACTTCAGCAGACTTCACCTGACTCAGACAATACACACAAGAAGAAATCTAACTGGTAAACTATACAAAAAAATGATTGCTTTTGTTAATTAAAAAAAGGGAAAGAAAACTATATTGTAAAACTTTATATTCTCTATAATTAGTACACAATCTGGAAATGACCTAGCAGAAGTGACACACTTACACTTTTTTGTTAGTTTATAGTGCTAGAAACTCTTTTAGGAAACAATATTGCAATCATTGTCATGACTTTAAAATACTCACTCTTGATTCATTCTCTGAAATGGCTGAAGGAAGTTATTCAAAAGAGGGAAAAAGGTATAAAAAAAGATAGTTACTGCAGAATTTTTATAACAAGCATTGGAAGTATTTAACACTGAAGAACAGTTAACCATAATATACCCACTCTGAAATACTCTCACAGCTATAAAATAGTACTGATGAAGAGAAACAATGTAACATGTTTATCATACAATTTTAAGTGAAAAAATATACCATGCAAAATTGTATTCATGCACTGATTATAATGATCCTAAAATATGTTGGCAGGTGGGTAAAGACTAGAAAAATAAAACAAAAAACAGTTGGGCTTGAGCAGTGTGCTTGTAAGACTTATTGTAATTGTGTTTTCCATAATGGTCTTGGATCTGTAGCACAGATGCATTGGGCATTGGAGGAGCTGCCACGCAAGCAGGAGCTGGAATGGCCACAGTACCATTCCTGGTACGGGCCAGCAGCAGTCAGTTCCCTCACAAAGAACCAGAATGCAGGCAAATTCCAGTGCTACCTCAAGGCTTCTGTCCTTGGATTGCACGTGGCAAAGATTTTCCAGTCCCCCTCAGACACCTCATTCATGGTGAAGGAAGAAGGCGCAGCTACCAGACAGGGTGACGACAGATGTCCAGGCACTGAGCCATCCAATAGATGTTATTTTTCTTTCACATGAGCATGTGCCGGATCTAGCAGATGAAAACCAGATCTACTCCCTTTCTCCTGTGTTGTTCTTGTTTTTTTTTTTCTCCCTACTGCTGTTGCTGTAATAGCTAAGTGCCAATTATCTCCCAAGCATGAAAGCAAATATTGTGATAGCCCAATGAGCTCTATGAATTTTACAGGACACTGGCTAAGCAACTGTCTGGCATGACCTGGTGCATCTTTAATGCTCCTAACAGCTCTTGTTAAAGCTCTAGTAGGTGTGAAGATCCGTGCTCACACCTTCAGTACATGGATGATTTTCTCATTTATCTCTTGGCAGTCTATCTGTGTTCCTCATAAGTCTAGAGGTAAGTTTGCTTTTCTTCACCAAGAACAAAAGTCCATCAAACCATCCACCTATTCTGTGGCCCCAATTCAACATGGATTTGTCAAAAAAAATCAAAATGGCTCACTTGTGACTTAATGTGTTCCTTGTCCCAACAATGTTCTGTTTAATGCTGAATGATCACCTACTCAGAGGTAGTAACTTTACTGCACAGTGACCTCTACACCTTCTGATAAATGTCTTATTATTGAATATTAATACAGATAACTCATACAAACTATTTTTAAATCCAATAATTTACAATGTTAAAAATTGAATTTCCCCTATCCCATTTTTGGGGAGTAAAAAAAGTTAAAATTCTGGAGGTCAATGACTTCTTTTAGGACTGTAATTTGAGTTTCATAGTTCAAGCTCTTCTACTACCATGCCAAAAGAGTTGGTAACTAGATGTTTCATGACAATCATTGGCCATATATTGTGTGTTAGCTTTAAATGCTGAAACAAATGCCTAAGATAAGTCAGCTTGGAAAGAAGGGCTTATTTGGGCTCCAGTCCATCAGCTTGGCCCCGTTGTCTATGGGCCTGTGGCAGCACAAAAGGTCACGGCAAGAAGACTTGAAACTTCATCTGTTGACAGCCAGGAAATAAAAAGAGAAAGCAAGGTGTTAGGGCCAAATATCTTCATCAGTGACATGCCCTCAATGACCTGACTTCTTCTCAATGGGCCCTACCTCTAAAAAAGTTCTCCACCTCTTAACAGTGCCATATACTGAGGTCCAAACCTTTAACACATGGACTTTAGGGGAATACCGGTTCCAACTTACAGCAGTGTCAGTTCTTGAGGTGATTCCAAGCTTCCTCCATAGTCCTCATCAAACCACCTTCAAGAAGGAGCAGCTCCTACATGAATGAGGTTCCAAGAACTAAAAGAATTCTCTTTAGAAGGGGTGATGTTTACACTGGATTAATACCGAAGTCCCACTTGGTCAGCTCTCTCTTCTCAGCCTTGCACCATGCCTAGGCTTAGAGCACCATAACGGAGCTCAAGGGAAAGGAAACTTAAAGAGACAGAGCCAAGACCAGCAGAAGGAAACTATAGCAGGACATGGAAATGAAACCCTTGCCATTTAGAATAAAAGCTGAGCATTTATAATCTAAAATTCAAAATTTCAAAATGTCCCAAAACTTAAAATATTTTGAGCGTCAACAGAAAGGATGCCCCAAGTGGAAAATTCTACACTTGTCCTGATGACAGATCACAGTCAAAATACAGATGCACCAAAAATATTGTATCAGGTTACCTTCAGGGTATGTGTACAAGATGTATATGAAGTATAAGTGAATTGTGTTTGGGTTAGGGTCCTATCCCTAAGACATCTCATTATACCAGTATAAATAGTATAAGATTTATATTTTTTTAAATATTGTAAATACTTTCAAGCATTTAAATGAAGGGATATTCAATCTGTACATGACTCCAACCTAAGAAGTCTCTATTGAGGCCTCTCTACTTCTCAGAATAAGACACCTACAACATAAACCTTGATCTTACTAATATTGCCCACCTTTCACTGAGCAACTTCAATGGGTAATCAATACTAAAGTTTTTTCATTCTGTCAGGGCACAGTGGGGAGGAAAAGGGTGATAAGGGGAGGGAAGAACCATCCTCCCAGGTATTTGTCACTATTCCTCAGGCATATAGCATAAAAACAAGATGGCAGTTGGGGGTCTTTGGAGCATGGACATTCTGCTTTCCAATAAAAACGGTTAACTGTGATAACATCATCAGGGACCTGTATCAAGTCTCATCATGAGATCTCAGTCTCCTTCAATAGAGAAATGCAAATAAGGACTTCTCTTTTACCATTACAAGCACAAATGCATTATATGTCCTGCTGTCCCACAGCCTCCTTCCACACTGCCAAAGTCATACCTCAAAGATTATCTATGGAATGTCCCTACCCCTCACTGAAGCGACAGAAATATCTCCTTAATAAAGCATTTATCCCGTGCTTTTTCTTGTTGAAGGCATTTTTTTTCTTTCTGCTTCATGGTGTCTTTAGCCCATTGAAAGCCTTTTGGACACATTTCCCTTTGTAGTTTTTAGAAAGAAGTAATTATACAATGGCTGACTTCTTTTGGTTACGTGGAAAATCAACATCTCAGTGGCTTTTTCAGACATGCTTAATATGAAAGCCATTAGAAAGGCAGAAGAGAACCCTATCATTATTTTTCTGGTTTCCTCCTTAATTATAGACAATCACTCTGAAGGAAGGGGGACAGCTTCTGTGACAAAAGTTGTCTAGCATTTAACAGAACAATTTAGAACCAGATTGAATGGATCAACATTATGTCAATTTGCAGATGCTCAACAAAAACTGCTTAAGGGGGATTTGGAGGAAATGCGGAGCCAATTCAGCTTTTTTGTCTTTCCCTTTCCTCAGAAAATAGGGGTGTTCTCTGCTTTGTATTAGCTCTCTGGTCAGATAGGTCTATCTCAAAGACGCTTACTAAAGGATGGTACATCCCAAAATGTGTGTTCTCTTTTTGACCTAGAGTATAAACATTACCCTCATCATAAAAACTACTGAGATTTTTCTCACTTCCCTATGACCTTTTTCAGAGACTGAATTGTGCCCCTGTCATCACCTGCACACATGGTCCCGCTGGTGAATTCCAGACCTACCTGTATAACCAGAAGGACAAATGCAATCTTTACTTACTTCACTGGATGGTTTGAGAAATGAATAAAATAATGGTAGTAAAAACACTTGGGAGGTTACAAAGAATACAGTTTCCTCTCAGTTTTCCATGGAAGTGACGCATACTGTACAGACTGACTTCGCCGTCTGTTCTTTGCACAGCGCTTGTGTGAGCTCTGTTACTATTTTCTCCGTCACAGGCCTCAGTAAGATGAAGGGTCTGCCTCGCTGATGCAGCTGGTAAAGAGTAGAGCTAAAATCCTACCAAGGCCTCAGTGCCAACCACCTGCTCTGGCACTTGTCATTCCTTCTCCAAAACTGCAGGAAGATGAGCATTCACCAGCTGAGGAATTTCCAAACCCAGGAAACTTGCCTTACATACCCTTCTCCGATACCTCAACATCGTCTTCATAGGGGTATCTAAAATATGAGGCAGGTATCCATTTTTTCTTGCACAGTAACCCCTTCTTACAAAAGCTTTGTGAATGTTTTTCAAAGTATTTTATAAGTTTTATTTTAAAATTCCAACAGTGGAAAAGGGAATACAGTAGAGTCACTGGGGAGATTCTGAAAATCTCCAATATTCCCCAACCCTCCACCATTTCCCCATTCCAACCTGCGATTCTACACAAGTGTAAACTTCACTAATGATCCATGTGTTGTGAATATTCTAAATGCTTTTAACCCAAATAGGCTCATTCTATACTTAATATATTGCAACGTGTCTTATAACTTACATTCGGCTGTTTTCCATATTAATATATATCGTGTTTTAATAAACCATTATGTATCATATATCGTATATATCTCATATTTTAATAAACCACTGTATTAATATATCTTAATAAATGCTCACTGCCATCTTTAGATGGATATTTAGGCTATTTGGTTGTAGTGTATATATGTTTGCTTTCATTATTATTAGAAAGCAGCAAGGAAGAGCCTGTACACATAACTTTGTAAATTTATGCACATTTCTCTACAAAAATGGATTCACAAATGTAGAAATTCTGAGCCAAAAATTCAAGAATTTTAAAGTTTTATAGATATTGCCAAATGTATCTTAAACACTTGTACCAATTTATCCTCCTAGGAATAACAGTGTACAAAGAATTGTTTGCATAGATCTTAGCCAACTGAGAGGATTATTTTTTTTTTATTTTAAAAGTAAAAGAACAAAAACATATTAACAGACACAAAGTAGCATAAGAATAGTACAATCAAAACTGAGTTACAGACAAGGTGACAGGGAATCAACAATGGTTGTTGCATTACATATTGATAACTTTGAAGTGTACATTCAGGAACATAGATATAGACATGCAAAATTGATCAAACAATTAATCA
>PVLD010032858.1:0-14219 GCA_004027595.1 Dinomys branickii
AAAAAACTGGAGTCCATACTCATAAGTGAAATAAATCAGCGATACATGTACAGGCAACGTATTGTATCACTAGTGTAAGAACCCGAGCGTGGGAATATAAACTAAGAGACATGAAGGAAATCTGTTCTAAAACAAAGAACAGATGGGTCGAGGGAAAGGAGAAAAGAAAGAGACAAAAATGTATGCATGTATATATGAATATACATATATGCAGGAGGGCTAACATGGTTCTACTATTGTATTATATCACTTAATGCTAAGAAATAATCATGACAGGTTATTTGATCAATCTTGTATGTCTGTATGTGTTATCCTGAACACACACTTCGAAGATATCAATATGCAAAGCAGCAACTATTGGTGGTTTGTTGTTGTTGTTGTTGTTGTTCCTGTTGTTGTTTGCCTGTTTTGTTTTTTGTCTTTGGATTTTTGGTGTTTGTGTTTTTTCTGTTGTTGAGAGGATTGTCTGACTTATTTTGCATGTCTGTATATGGGTTCATACATTTACACTTCGAAGATATCAATGGATAAAGAAATAACCACTGTTGAGACCATGTCACCTTGTTTATAGATTAGTTGTGATTGTACTATTTTTTATGCTAATTGGTGTCTGTTTGTTAATATGTTTTTGTACTTTTATTTTTTTAAAATTAAAAAAAAAACCTGTATTTCTAGGTCTCCTCTGCTCAATCTTGCTTCGTTCATCACATTTTGGTCCCAGCAACACTCCCTAATAAACCTGCAGTGTGCTGGTCTCCAAGTGAGATGGCTTCCCTGAGAACCCACCTTGAATACAGTGAAAGAGGTAGAAGATGGCAATATTCTTAATACTGTACATTATGAAGGCAGGACCAACAGGATTCACTGCCAGATTGGATGTGGTATGTGAGAGAGAGACAGAAGTCAAGGATGAGGCCAAGTGGAGGTTGTAAGTAGAAGGGTGCTTGCTTCAGCAAGTCAAAGATGAGATGTACCACTGAGGGAGGTAAGGCAGCAAGTGGAACAATATTGGTAGTTAGATTAGAAGTGCGGTTTTCAACAATGCTTAGTTTGAGGGGTCTGTAAGACATAAATGGAGACACTGAAGAGGTACTAGTCTGGCATGTAGAGTGAGGTTTGAACTAAAGATATAAATCTAGGAGTTATTAACATATACCTTAACCTGTTAATATGATGAATATTTTCTAATAGTTAAGCAAAACTGTTAGGCTCTTTAAAAATCCTAAATTCATAAAATGTTACTGGACCAGCAAGTAATATTGACCTCTTCTCTTTCTATACTTTCTGCAGAGTAAGAACCCCTGCGTGGAATGTCTGCATCCTAATCCTAAGAATCTGTGGCCATATTACCTTATATGACAAAAAGAATTTTGCAGGTGTGATTAAATCAGTGGTCTTTAAATGGGGATATTATCCAGAACTGTCAGACTAGGCTCAATAAAATCACAAGGGTCTTTCGGGATGAAAGAAAGGCAATAGAGTCAGAGTCAAACATTTGAAGATACTATCCACTGGCTCTGAAGAAGGAAGAAGAGGCCATTAGCTGTAGAATGCGGGTGAACTCTAGATGCTAGAAAGGGTAAAGAAAGGGGTTAAGAGCCTCCAGAAGCAACCTAACCTTGCAAACACCTTGACTATAGCACAGTGACACCCATTTCAGAGTTTTGAACCTCAGAACCATAACACAACATATTGACTTTAGGACACTAAATTTGTAGTAATCTATTACAGCAGTAATAATAAGCTAACATCTGAAAACATCATATCACAGTGATATATGTGCACCCATGTTTACAGCAGTGCAATTTGTCATAGCTAAATTGTGGAAGCAACCCAATTGTCCATCCACTGAGGAATGGATAAAAAAAAATTGTGGTATTTTTATATAATGGAATATTACTCAGCTATAAAGAAAGATAAACTTGAGGCTTTTACAGGTAAATGGTCACAACTAGAGATCACACTCACAAGTGAAATAAATCAGACCTCCATGTGTAAGCAACATACTGTCTCACTAGTATAAGAACTTGAAAGAGTGAATAAAAATTAGAAGATATGATAGACATTGTGAAATAAAAGGAAACTGCTCAAAAGTAAAGAGCTACTGGGATGAGGCAAGAGAAAAGAAAGAAGGGGAAACTATATACATATGTATACACAGGATAGCTAACATAGTTGTACTACTGACCTCTATCATTTTATTGAAAGGAACAATTAATGATTAATTATTTGATCAATCTTGCATGTCTATATTTGTTTTCCTGAGAAACCACTTTGAAGATATCAATATGTAATACAACAACTATTGATAATTTCCTACCACTTTGTAATTCAGTATTGCTTATATTGTTCTTCTTATGCTATTTTGTAAATGGATGTCTGTTAATGTTTTCCTTCTTTAAACTAACACAACTAATAAACTAACACAGCAATAATTAACACAACTAATACAAGTATGCTAAAAGAGTACAATACACACATACACACACACACACACACACACACACACACCTTTCTATTTTCCTTGAAGAAGGAAACAATTCCTTAAAAATACGTGTTAACTTTCCCTTGGTTTAGCTGAGTTGGGGGAGGATAGTAATGGTAGAAGAAGCTCTATGATTAAATATATTCACCTAGAGTCACTGTGGCCCTGGAGAAGACAAGATATCTGAGACTGTTCTAAGGAGAATATTGGTGACTGTAAGGTGATAATGCCAGAGGTGGTGTGTTTGTATGTACTGGTGCACAACCCTGCTCTACAAGCAAAGAGCTGCCAGTTCCTACTCTAACAAGTCATTTTAACTTATCAGATTCTAATTTCTGTGTCTGTAGGGAAATACCAATTCTGTTAAAAATTTGCTAGGGTATGTAATTGTATAAAGATGACATTTTCAATCAAATTAAATAGAGTATTTAACTTTGATTACATACAAATTAAGTAAAAAATAAATTTTATAGGGGTGAAGTTATATATGACAGTCATTTACTTTTTTTAAATTTTATTTTAAAGACAAGAGAATGGAGACAAATAAGCTGGAATAACCCATAAACAATACAGAGAATACAAAATTATACAGAATATAGTAGAGAATTAGCACTGGATGTTGTATTACATAATGTTATCTTCACCATAGTTAACACATAAACATTAAAGGAAATACCAAATTATAGAGAAGATAGTAGGGAATTAGCACTGGATGCTATATTACATAAAGTTATCTTTACTTCTGCTAACACAAAAACGATTAAGGAAATACAAAATTATAGTGAACATAGAAGGGAATTAGCTCTGGATATTGTCTTACATAATGTTACCTTCACATTTGTTACTCAGTTATACAGATGATAGCTCGTTTGATCATTCAATTTTCTCCTCCCTCATCTCTGTTGCTCTACCATTTACTTACTTAGAAGAGTTATAAGAACTATGGTTTACATAGCAGAATTATACCTAAATGTTTATGTACAGCTACAAAAGATTCACTTGAGCCTAAGCTTTTATTTGTAGAAAACATATTCATAGTAAATATTCCTGTGAAATAAGTTGTTTACATAATGAAAAGCCCAAAAAATGCCAGCTATCAGCTGGACAATCACTTTTACATACAAATACTATACACTTTTTTGACAGGGGTGCACTTGCATTTTTCTCCAAATCACTCTGAAGAATTTTAAATAATAAAATTTCAAGAATGGCTTTTTAAAACACTCTGCTCTCATTTAAATTTTCATAAAGGGCAATGTGACTTATTGGGCTTTGATAATGGACAGACTCAGCTTGATGTCCTGGGTAGCTCTATGAGCTTGGGCTCCTAGACTCTGCTTATCCATCTTTAATAAGGAAATCAAGGTGCCTACCTTATAGGATTGTTATAAGAATTGGTTAAAAAGTGGATTCTAGGAAGTACTGAAGTAGGAACTGAGAGATAGACCATGAGTCTATCTTTCCACCTAGATAGCAGTTGTACTGATGGAGTACATCTGAATATAACTGGGAGCTATGGAGACTAGTAAAGTCTTGTAACTTTCAGGATAAGACTTGGATAGTATTGTGGTTGAGTTGGTCAGTTTCATCTCTTAGAACAGTAGCATCTACCCATCCCTAATCCCCTTGGAAAGCTGCTAGCTATGCATGTATTCCAGATGTAGTATGAAGGATACCGGATAGGGGAAAAAAGCAACTTTCTCTCCAAATATTGTTGTATTTGTAGTCTGACTGCTGCTTCCCATCAGAGAGGAAAAAAGAGGCAGAGGACAGGGACAGAGAGAAAACTCCATTACTGCTGTACATCCTCCCACTTTCCTAAGCCCCTCCCCCTCTGGTTGAGGTGACTTTCAGGAGATTTAAAGGGATGGCCCCCACTTTCATCTTCTCCTTTCTCTCTTTTATCAGGCATTATAGAATAGCACATTCAAAAACAACTGTGTATATGGAGAAAATTAGGGAATTGGTATGCCCAAAGAAAGGTGCAGGCTCAGAAGAGACCTTAAGTTTACATCTCATGCTGACCCTGGGTACAGCAAGACCCTACAACAATTAAAGAAACAAATCAATAACAAGACAAAGGAATACCTAGGGGAGGAGGAGAATATTATTTTGAGAGAAACTACATAATTATAGTCAACTGTTTTTAGCAACAAGAACAAAAAATCATAAAGAATACAAAGCACCTGGAAAGTATGGCCAAAGAGGGAAAAAGAAGTCAAAAGAAACTTTCCCTGAAAATAACTAACAGCAAGTCTACTAGTAACACCTCAAAAATGCTCTAAGAACTAGGATGTAAATAAAGCCAAGAAATTATATATGAAAAGATGGAAATATCAAGAAGGAAATGTAATAAGAAACCAAAAACTATAATTCTGGTGCTGAAAAGTACAATAACTGAAATGAAAAGTTCACTAGAAAGATGCAAAGCACATTTGAGTAGGGAGAAAAGAGTAAGAAACCTTGAAAATAGGAAATGGAAATAATTGAGTCCACTGAACATAAAGAAAAATTGAAGTGATCAGAGTCTTAGGAAACTACGGTGTATCATCAAGCCCACCACTATGTACATTGTAGGGATCCCAGAAGAGAAGAGATAAAAATTGTAAAAACCAGATAAAATAGTTGAGAAAAATTGTTTTGGGTATTCCAGGTTAAGACACTAGTGATAAGGAGACAAAGACAAACCAGCAAAGGTGAATGAGAATGCCAGCTAGCGAGACAAAAGGAAATTGAAAAAGCTTAAAGTCCTAAGAGCCAACTGAGGAAATAAAATCAAGGGGGTATGATATCCTGAATTGCCAAAGCAGTGAGGGCTACTACTACAGCTCAGTGGTAGTGCACTTATCTACTATATGAGGCTCGGGGTTCCAGCCCCAGAATGGAAAAAGATAAAAAGATCAGAGATGAGTGGTAAGATGAGATAAGTTTTACTATCTAAATGTATAAATTGGCCTTACTGCAAATAAAATAACAAAAGGAAGGGGAAACTGAGTATATAATACCTTTAAGTATGAAGGAGAGATGAGTTCAGTGTCCTAATGCAGAAAATGGCCTTACTGTAAATAAAATAACAAGAAGAAAGGAAACCTTTGTATATCAGTACAAATTGAGGTAGGTGGGGGAATGTGTGCAATGGGAGCACGTGGAAGTTCTCCTCTCATACCTTATTAATGTTTTAGAAGCTAAAAACAAAGATATCAGGTAAGAGAAAGAAAAGAGATGGAAATTTGAAGAGATGAGTATGAAAAGTCATCTAGGAGAGTGCGTCAATGAATGGACTAAGAAAATAAAGTAGAATTAGTAGGTAGAATTTAAGAACTCAAAGTTAGTGGTCATGAATTTAAAGTAAAACCACTCAGTACGCTTGCATTTCCAGCCAGGTTCAAATGCTTATGGCACTCACAGAATCAGTGGAAGGCTATATTTAAACAGGGTTAAGGTTTTGTCTGATAATTTCTATTAGAAATTGGGAGAAGGACAAGAGAGTTGAACTCACATACACTGAAGAAGAAATGATGATGATAGATGATGCTATTGGCATGTGTTTTACATTTGCTCTCTCTTATTGGTTCATAAAGATATTGCTGTATGTCAGGGGCTCATTAAGTCTAACCTGAACCACCAGGGGTGTTCATTACTATCTGGCAAGCTAATCTCCCTGCACCGAACACCATATGCTCATTGTCCATGTTTATTTTTATCTTTCCTATTTTCCCCCTAATTCTTTGCCTTCAACAACTACATATTTCTTAAATATTTCTATTTCACAGCCATCACATCGCTCTCAGAATTTTAATCATTTTTATATAATTGCATATAAACCTATACTAGCGCATTTATCAAATTATAACTGTATATCTTTCCCCTATTTTCTACTATGATGTGAGATTAATAAATACCTACTTTTACTAGAATCTACCACATCTGCCCATATCAGAACAGACACTCAATTATTTTATTAATTGGTTACATGAATGTTATCTTTCTCAAATTCCATTCAATGGCATAAAAGTATCTGTACATAGGGCATACCCCTTAGTTCTCCTACAGTATATGATAGAGAAGCCAAGTATATGATGGAAGATTTGGTACAAAACACAATGTATGAATCTCAACGTATTTCCTTTATTATATTAATTTTTTGAAAATTTTATATGCTTTGGACAACACATTAACTTATGTAGGTTGTGATAATGCCATTCATTACAGGAACCTGAAATGATACTCTCAAAACATTCGATTAATTTCTGTTAAGGAAATGTCTTTGGTATAATGTAAAACTTTCAGCCCACTAAGTTTCTTTCTGTTAGTGTATATTTGCAAACATAACAGTTATGTTTGTTTTGGGAACTGGTACATGTATATAACATGTCTTGATCATTTTCAATACCTTTACCTCTCTCACCATCCCCCTTCCCTGAATTCCTTTCCCTATTTTCAAAATGTGTGCTCTCTCGTTTCCTATCACCTCTCCTTTCTCTCTTTTTCTTTCTTTCTTTCCTTCCTTCCTTCCTTTCTTCTTTTACTTTTTAGGTTTCTCAACACTAAGTTTTGTTAGAATTTCATATAAAATAGAAACTAAATTTTGGAATACTTAGAAGTTGACTTATTATTCAAAACATTTCTGTAATGTCCTACACATTTCTATAATGTTACCTATAAAGTTTAGGAAACATTAACAGAGGCATTCAAGAGGAGAATCTGTGATCCTGGTAAGATAAGAGCATATTTTCTATAGTGAGGGACTGCTAGATATTTTCTCATCTGTGTATGTGTGGACACAAAAAAGTCACATGCCATCTAATTTTGCAGTCTATTCAGAAAGCCCAATAAATAAGTAGAGGCTGGAAGGATATAGGCCCACAGCATTACTAGAAATGTTAAATTCACTCTACTATCATCAGTAATTTTCCCATAAAGAAGCTATGTTGCTAGAAACCCCCTCCAAAGGAAAGCCTACAATTAAATACAAGAAAGCTTTCTTCTACCTTATCACACATATAAAATAGTTTTCTCAGAGGAAAAATAGGATTCAATTTCAGATAATAGAATATTGTTTTCAATGTATATAATTAATAGTTTTATTAGTTAAATAAGTATGATTTAGATCGAGGTGCTCCTCTAAAACTTCATGTGATCACAGTGAGGCATTTGTGAGATGATACTGTGAGGATGCTATGGCTGACTTGCCGTTAGGAGATGGGTGTATTTGGAAGAGGCTGGTCACTGAGAGGGCGGCCTGAAAAGATTATTTCCCTCTCCCATCTCCTCCTGTGACTCTCTCTGCTTCCTGTCTGCTATTAAGTAAGAAGATTTTCTTCTGCCATGCCTCCCTGCCTTGGTGCCAGATGGCTATGGACTGAACCTCTATAAATTGTGAGCCAAACAAATCCTTCCTCTTTCAGGTGTGGGTGTTGGGTATTTTGGCCCAGCAATGAGAAAAGTGACTAAGACAATAAGCTTCTAATAATTCAGACTAATTATAAAATAATGTAAAATGTGAATTGTTTATATAAAATGTTTACCTGGTAAACTGACCATATGAAGAAAATTTAAGTTTGCATAATTCTCAAAAAGAGCAGGTATTGTACTTACCCCTGCTCTTTTGTAATTAGGATAAAGAGTCACATAAAAGCTTATTTAGGCAGACAAATGGATTTAAAAATGTAGTAGACACCAAAACTAAATCAAGAAGGTATAAAACTGTAAATAACCCAATATCATCCAATGAAATTAAAGCTATAAAACTATACACCTACCAATAAAGAAAAGTCCAGGTCCTGACAGATTCACTGCTGAATTCTACAAGAAATTTAGAGAAGAGCTAATGCCACTATTTCTCAAATTCTTTAATGAAACTGAAAGTGAACTGACGCTCCAAACTCATTCCTAGAAGCAAGCACTACCCTGATACCAAAACCAAGGAAGGATCCAACCAAACAAGAGAACTACAGGCCAATCTCCCTACTGAACATAGATGCAAAAGTCCTCAGTAAGATACTGGCAAACAGAATGCAGAAAATCATAAAGTGTATTATACACCATAACCATGAATGGATGTTGGACTTTATCAAATGATTTTTCTGCATCTATTGAGATGATCATATGGTTTTTGTTCTTTGTTCTGGTTTTAGGTACATGCAGAATGGAAGAGTTGTAGGATGAAGAAGTCTTCCACCTAGATTTCGGAAAGCCTGGGAGGCAGGCAGTGCACCCCGGAGACAGCAGTGGGTGAAGCTGCGAGTGTGAAACCAGAGATTCAGTGGAGACCATAGAAGTTTAGAGAAGTCAGAGCGTGGATTGTCTGAGGAATACTGCAAGGAGAGAGCAGAGCAGGCCCAAGAGAAAAGCCATAGGAGCTATAACCACTGGAAGGGCCATAAGGGAAGAGCCACCCAAGTCCTTTGGAGTTCTCAGATTGCCTTGGATGCTGCACATGGAACTACAGGACTTAATGTTTGCCCTGCTGGATTTTTTCACTTGTTTTGGTCTCATTCCTTTGCATCCCTGTTTGTAACTTTTGGAACAGAAATGTCTATCTTGTGCCACTGAATGCTGCAAGTGTTTGACTTTCATTTCAGTTGTGCAGGGGCTCACAGCTAAAAGTTTGCCTGAGATTTCAGAGGAGACTCAAGACTTGGACGTTTTAGCAATGCTGAATCTGTTAGGACTTCGAAGGCTCTTTCAAATGGACTGATTGGATTTGCATAAAAGAATGTACATGAGTCTTGGGAGTCAGGGGCAAAATGTTATGGTTTATGTCTATATGTCCTCCAAAGCCTCATGCAGTCATGGGAAGCGGTTTCCAGAGTTTGTTATTGACTCATGGTCCAATGCTGGAATTAAGGGTGTGAGTGCTACACCTGTCCTAAGGTGGGTAGTCTGTATATAACGTAAGGAACAGAAAGAGGCTTGTCTCTCTCCTTTCTATCTCTGTCCCTCTATCTCTGTCTCTGTCTCTGTCTCTCTCTCTCTCTCTCCTCGCCTGCTGCTTTTGCTGTCTTCTGCCCCATGAACGGCTGCCCCTCTGCCATGTTACGTCCTGCCTGGGGGCCAGCTGATTATGGACTGAAAACCTCCATACACTGTGAGCTACATAAACCCTTCCACCTTTACCTTTGGGTGTTAGACATTTTGTCTGAGCAACAAGAAAAGTAACTAAGACATGGTTCTTCCTCAAAGTCAAAATGACCATGAAAGGTAAATATTTTAACTGATTCAGGATATTGAGGCAATCACAACAGTGCAACTAATAACATTCAAAAAGAGAACTTCCAGAGATGCTTCAGAAAGTGGCAAGATTGGTGAGATAAGTGTTTTGAAGGCAGGGATAGTATTTTGAGGGGAATTAATAGCAATGCATCTATTACTGTAATATATTTTTAAAAATTAAAGAAATTAAATGACATTTGTCATTTTTCCAAATCATACCTCATATAGTAGTTAGTGTCATTTCCAAAACACTAAAACCTGCAGCAGTTATGGAGGAATGAAGAAATTATGTAAAATCTAAAACTAGTAGAATTTGAAATAAAATATTGATAAATACAGGAAATAAGAGTTAAACCACACTTCTATCATACTTACTTTCTATGAAATCAAAAGAATTTGTTATTCAGTATTGATAAAGCGCTAGGCACTGGAATTAACAATGAACCCCCAAACACGTTAATCTAAGAAAAACAATTATGAAATAATCAAATAGGGTATAATAATGTAAATTAAACTATGGAATGTATGACATAGTATTTTAAAATCCCATAGCAGATGGCTAAGAACTTGTTATATGTATTTGTGTTGGGGAGTATGGGTTTGCCAGGGAAGTATATGTGAATGGACACAGTAAATGGTACTTAGCTAAGAGTTCACAAAAAAACAGGAGTTTACTTAATGAAGAGAGAAGGATAACAATCTGTCATGTAAAATGACTAAAGACCTCAGGGCCCTCAGCTAGAAAGGAATATAGTAAATGTGAAGAATAATCAGAGTGGTTGGAGTAGCTTAAGAAGTGAATAATGAAGCTGGAGAGGTGGCCCAGGTCATGCAGGGTCATGTGGATTTTCTGAGACATTCTTACTGCACTTTATCTTCTCTTCTAAACATCTTTACAAAGCCTACATCATTACCAAACAAAGATCTGCTCATCCAAACAGCTGGCACTGATCTATATTTAATCATTAGAAATTGCTAGATAGTGTCGGTATACTTACTTCATGAAATTTAGATTGGCATTCACCTGAAATCAAATCATTAATCTGTATGCACAATCTTTAAAAATCATGTAGGGAACTCTATATAAGTTATGTACTTTCTATTTATGATAAATTTTATCTTAGATGTGAAAAAGACCTAGGTAAGAATCTAATATCATATCTGCACATAAAATGATCAAATAGTAATCATAATACTCCTATTGATTTTAAGACATTTAATTGTTTATTCAGTATTTTAGTTGAAGCTGTCATGTAAAATACTTTCTTAAAACATTTTGAGATGGTTTAAATATAAATTTGATATTCAATTTAAGAATCTGTCCCAACAACAAAAGTAGAAAACTTACCTGCTATATGTATTATTCAAGTTTATATGGGAATTATTATTCTTCCACCTAATCCTGCAGTGAGAATAACATTTAACCTTACCTCATATGACAGTTAATCTGATAAACATGGCTTGAATTTCAGAAAGATTTAGTTAACAATAAAGAAATATTTTAAAGTACCATGATTTAGAGGACTAAAAAATTAAATATTTTAATTTTCAAACTTACCTGATATAAATAATCTTCAAATACAAAATAGTAATCATCATTGCTTGCTGTCAACTTCACATCCTATAATTAAAAATAAAGTATACTAAAAAACCTAAATTAATCTTTCTGTAGCCCTAAAGAATACATACAATATTTAGAAACAATATTGTAATGAAATGATTATGTAAGAGCACAAAAATTTCTCAATTAGATTTTATTAGTACTATATATTTATTTGATTAATGTAAAAGACATATTATTTAATCTCAAATTGCTTACACTTTTTTAAAGGATCCACTAATAACTATTATTTATTTCAATTTTACCTTTTAAACCTAATCTTTAGTTGTCTTACAGCTTGAAAAGTGATACAATCAGAACACCCAGTACTTTTATATAATGGCGTATTACTCAGCTATAAAGAAAGATAAACTCAAGGTTTTTATAGGTAAATGGTCGTAATTGGAGACCATACTCATAAATAGACCTGCATGTGTAAGCAACGTATTGTCTCACTAGTGTAAGAACCTGAAAGAGTGAATAAAAACTAGGAGGTATGATAGACATTGTGAAATGAAAGGAAAATGCTCAAAAGTAAAGGACAACTGGGGTGTGGGAAAAGAGAAGGGAAAGAAGGGAAAATCATGTATGTATGTATATACAGGACAGCTAACAGTGGTACTACTATTTTCTATTGCTTTACTCAAAGGAATAGTTAATGATTACTTGTTTCATCAGTCTTGCATGTCTCTATTTATTTTCCTGAGAAACCACTTTGAAGATATCAGTATGTAATACAACAATCATTGTTAATTTCCTACCACTTTATCTGTAATTCTGTATTGTGTGTATTGTTCTTGTGCTATTTTGTAAATGGATGCCTGTTTGTTAATGTTTTCTTACTTTATTTTTAAAATAAAAAAATTTTTAAAAATCATAACACCCAGAAGTAACCATAACAATCTGGCACACCATCACTGTTCAAGTCCACATACTTCTTATTCCTTCAAAATACCAAACATCTCCCATGCCTTTTTGAGTGCACCCCTGCAAGTTACCGTTAGTTACTGGGAGGCTAGTAAGGTTGATTTTCTGCTTCATGAACTCCTCTGTTAAAGGCTGGTGTATTGACTTCTCCTCAGTAGATTATTAGCTCTTTTTCTTAAATGTAACTACCCTCACTTCCTGACAGAGACTATGTAAAAAAAAAAAAAATTTACTCTTCTTATGAAGTGTTATGCTGTTTCAGAAATGCTTATTCTTATAACAAAAAGTAGAAGAACCAAGCAAGAAGCATGAGGTAGCTTCAAAGGCAAAGATAACGTGAATGCAAGCTACAAACTTGAAGACTAACCTTAACTTTATAGTTGTAATGATTACTTAACATTACTTTTCAAGTTTAATATGTATTACTGTCCATAGTGCAGGCCCTGCATATTGAAAACTGAATTTTAAGTGATAGTGATGAAGTGAAAAAATATGCATACTTCTACTTACTTTATAAATTAGACTGTCCACCAAAAGGTCATGTTGTATCACATTGGTCTTAAGCTGCTCATAATACAAGATATCCTAAATTTAAAAGTAAAACAAATACTTAAAGATCAATAACATTTATAAAATCAGCCTCAACTTTAATAATCAGTAATCAGTAATATTATTGTAGATGGAAAGAGGATAGGCTGTTTTATTCACTACTCTGTTCCCATGGCTGATCAATATTAGATATTCAATAAAAATGCCTATTCCCATCATTTAAGATAACATCTGACCCTTGATAGGTATTCAATCAATGTTTGCTAAAGTAATTATAAAAAAAAAAAAATACAGCATTTTTGAACTAGTTACTAAGTGCTAGGCACTATTTTACCTACTACACGTGAATGAACTCATTTGCTCCCATACCAACAAAATGAAGGAGATCACTGATTACCATTTATGTTAACATGAGAGAAGTTAAACTAAGATCCAGAGAGAATTAACTTCCTGCCCAAAGCCACAAAGCTGGTAAAATTTTATCTAAAGAAACCTGGCCTCAGAACATATAGAAACATCTAGGAGGGGCTGGGGATATAGCTCAGTGGAATAAGCACCTGCCTAGCAAGCGCAAGGGCATGAGTTCGATCCCCAGTACCGCCAAAAAAAGGAAAAAAAAAAAAACAATGTAAAGAAACATCCAGGAACATTGTACTGCTTTTCTAATAACTAAAATTATTTTAAAATAAATTTAAGTGTAATAATCACCCTGGTATTAAACACAGTCACATAGCATTGTACATCTAGTACTACTAGTGCTATAGCATAGAACAAATGGCCTTAACAGCAAGCTACAGAACATCCCATCCAACAACTATAGAATAAATATCTTTTTCAACAGCTCATGTAAGTTTCTCTAAAACAGATGATTCTTAAGCCATAAGAGAAAAATTTAAACATCTTGAATCTGAGATATTTATAAGAAATATAAGTGAATAGGACTTCCGGGAAGATGGCGACCGGGTAGGCAGCAGAGAGAGAACCTCCCAGAGGATTACCACCCAAACAATGAAATATAACAATATGAAGACAGAAATAAGGACTTCCGGGAAGAAGACGACCAGCCGAGAGAGCGAGTGCGGAGGGAAGAACGGCTTCAGCTCCTGAAGCCGACAGAGAACGCGCTACTGGGACAAACTGCGCCAAACCGGGCACCGCTCCGGGATCCCGCTCAGAACCCCACCCCGCAGCCAGCGCTGCGCGAACTGGAGCAACAGCGACCGGCCGACGGGATTTCTGAGTCAGGGAAAATCTCCATCCAGGGAAAAACATCTGAACGGCACTCCTGTCTGCACGATCACAGGGTGAGTTAAGTGCACGCTCTAACCGGTTTTTCCTGAATCGGGAAGAAGCTCAGCCCAGCGAGAGACATCAAAGCAGCTTCAAGGACTGCGGGATCTCCCGAGTGGGAAGACCTACTTAGGCGCCCCAACGGGTTTTGTG
>PVLD010032859.1:0-14219 GCA_004027595.1 Dinomys branickii
ATTTGCATGTCTGTATATGGGTCCATACATCTACAATTCGAAGATATCAATGGATAAAGCAACAACTACTGTTGAGACCATATCACCTTGTCTATAGATTAGTTGTGATTGTACTATTTTCTATGATAATGGGTGTCTGTTTGTCAATATGTTTTTGTACTTTTATGTTTCTAAAATAAAAAAAAGAAAAAAAAAAGAAAAAAAAAAAGAAAAAAAAAAAAGAACAATATGAGCGGGCTGGGGGTATAGCTCAGTGGCATAAGTGCTTGCCTGGCAAGCGCAAGGTCCTGAGTTCGATCCCTGGCACCGGGAAAAAAAAAAAAGTTAAAGAACAATATGAGGAATAGAGCTAGGGAGTCCTATGTACCCTTCCTTTATTCCATTAACCACATTTATCTCCCAGAAATAATGTTACATTTATCTCCCAGAAATAATCAGTTACCTTCTTACACCATTATTCTGCCTGCAAATGCTTGAGGTAACATAGGCATTATCTAACTTATGTTAAGACTTTCTGCGTAAGGTTGCACTCTAGTTAATGTTAGTTTCAACTAGCTCTATGCACATAGTAAAGCTGAGATGTGCTTCTTACTCCAGCTGCCATACTGATGGGCTTTCCTTTTTCTGCCCAGCCACTAGAGTACTGGATTACAGAGACTTCCACTATCCTCACCCTCTGGAATTTGCCTTTGGATAAAAAGAGCTGCCTTCCTCAGCATCACACTCACTACCAGTGCAGCCTGAGGGGTGGCAGGTGGGGCTGTGTGTCCAAAAACACAACTCCCTGTTAAAAATCCATCACAGATTGAAAACTCCCTGTGGAGAGTTAGATGAGGCCTTTTGTGAGAATTGTTAATGCGTAATCTGACTCTCTGTGAAAACATTGGAATTTTTCCAAATTGATGAATGTTCTGCAAAATAAAATTGTCTTGCATTCTCCAGAAATATCAGTGTCATGAAAGACAAAAAAAAGTAAAGAAATAGTCCGTGTTGAAGAAACTAAAGAGACATGACAATTAATTATAATAATTATAGCCCATGATGAGGGATTTTGTTGTACTATAAGGAAATTACTGGGGCATTTTATAATCAATAAGCCTTGCATGCTGCATGTGCAGTACTTTGCTAAGTATTTTAAACATATTAACTCACTTAATCCTCACATGAGCCATGTGAGATAGGAATGGCTATCATCCTCATTTTATAGATAAGAAAACTGAGGCACTGAGAAGGTAAATAAAATGCCCCAGTAGCAAAGTAAGGGAAACATGGCCCTGTTAGTTCAGTTAGCTCAGTTAGTTCAGTTACTTTAGTTAGTCAGGTGCCGTGCATTACTACTCAATATTTGATACTCATCCTGCTAATTAATTCATATTCTTCTGATTGGAAGAATCTGAAGTTCATCTCCAGGTGTGAGAGGCATTGTAGCAAAATGGGTGAATTCCAGGTTTTGCTGGTCAAAGTAATATTTGTATAAAAATTTGAATAACAACTTGGCAAAATGTATTAAATTTTAGGATGTGAACACCCTAAAACAATAATTAAAGAGTGTAGCATAAGCAAGAGAAGGTCTGGGTAAGACTGTTAACGATCAGCTTATCAGAAAACCCTGAGTCTCCCTAGCAAAAGGAAAACATTTTCTTTACTACTGTAAGTGCAGGGAACCCCAGCATAATGTGATAAATGGAATCCAAAGCTTTAATCATGTAAAATATGGGCTACATTATTAAAGCTGAAGTAGAGCAGTATTTCTGTTTGTAATGATCTCCAAGGTATGAAATTAAAAATAATGAGTCCCTATAAAAGTGATCATAAACTAGAGAAAAATCACAGATGCTATGATGACTATTTTTAGAGATTGTATAAATTCTATTTTTATTTTTCCATGTACACAAGAGTGGTTCTGCAGAGTTTTTGTTAAATTTCTAGGTGTGAGAATTTTTTTTGTTTTAGGTTTGAGGCCACTTTCCAGCTTTAGTACATGGTAGTTACAGTGTTGCCTGTTTCTGCTTTACTGAGCCAATCTATGCTTTCTTTTCTCCTAAAATGTAATAAATATCTGTGAATGTCGTACATGTGCTTGAACACAAGTTTTCCTCTCTATTATCTATGTATAAAATTTTATGTATAACCATAAATTGGTACATAATAAACGGTGCCTAACTCATTGCTTTGTAATTCTTAAAATTTCCTGCTCACACAGTCTGTGTTGTATGGAAAAGAGTATATTTGTCACTTTATGGTGTGTTTTATTATGTGTTCCTTTCCGCATCTTCTCACATGCCTGTAGCTGTTGCCTTATCCAAGGGCCATTATGCTATTAGGTGAATTGATTCCCATAACACTGTAAATGATGACTCCTAACATTAAGTAGCATCCTGTGTATGTGAACATCTTTCTTTGCAAGCCTGCCTGTCTTGAAGCTAGAGCCCCACAATCCTACAGCTTTTGATTTTTATACTAATGATAAAGTTGTATTTCTTGGATTGAGTTATTTTGAACACAATGGTATGTAGCTGGATTTTTAATTTAGATACATTTTTGTTTTCTTAGATTTATCCTTTATTATATTATTTCTTGGAATATAAAGCATAACATTTCATAGCTATTATAAGAATCTATTATTTAATAAACATTTTTTCATTTCTTTTTGCAATCAGTATACATGTAAAATATTAGTCACAGAGCCAAGGAGATATCTCAGTGGCACAGTGACTGCCTGGCAGGCACATGGTCCTGAGTTTGATTCCTAGCACCAAAAGAAAACATTATATATATATGTGTGTATATATCTTAGAAATATATATATATGTGTATATATATATATATATATATATATATATATATATATCTTAGAAAATAGTAGTCACAGAAAACAAATAAAAGTTTCCCAATAATTCTACCCAGTATTTCACTCTTCTAACGTCCATACCTCTATATTCTTTTATGTGCTTGATGTTACCATTTTATCTCTTTGGTGTAACATCTCATGTAAATTAACCTTATCTCTCCAATTAGTACTTAATCTTCTCAATTTTAACACACATCAGAATCATCCTTCCTAGTGAATAAACATAGGTATCTTCCAAAGAGCCAAACTGTGCATCTGAACAAACAAAACAGAAATGAAAAACTCATGCGGATCCACAACAGGGACAGCCAGTGGGGAAAAGACACAGGTTACTTAGACACTGTGCCTTGGATTTGCAAGAAATCCATGTATTTCTCAGATAAAAAGTCAAGGATATTCTAATGTGCAAAAGAAATTTTCAAATGCACAGAGGTATGGGGACACAGACTTATTCTGATGTAGCAATAAGTACAATGTGGGGCAAATACACTGAGGAAATGTGTCAGAAGGCGTGTTTCCCTGGAGAGTAGTATCTTGTATGGCGTGGGAGGCAGTTAGAATGTTATTGTGCTTGTGCTAAAAGAAACCTTCAGGCCTAACGCAGAAAGCGATGTGATTACCATTAGCTTGGGAATAATAACCATCAGCAGCTTGGGAAATGAATCTCAGGCGGGATTTCAAAAGGGCACTGACATAAAAACATCGCAGTGTAGCAAAGGGAGACACCCTGAACAACTGAACTGCAGCAGTGGAGGCCAGGGTGCTGAGAAAGATTGTTTTACCTTTGCTTTGCAGGTAGAATTGCTAAAACTTGATATATAATTTGCTGTTACAGATAAGACAGGTAAATACAGAGAATAACTGCAGTATCTCTGGGCGATAAAGATTTTGTAAGTGGCCCGTGACTAAAGGAGACAGAGAAGGTTGAAGGCACATGAAGATTTAAGAATCAAAATTTTGGTATAAAAGAAGAATCTCTCTCTCTCTCTCTCTCTCTCTCTCTCTGTCTTCACTCTCCTCCCCCCCCTCACCTGGCTTCAGTTTGAATATAAAAACTATGTGAGGTAAAGCAGATATCAAAAGTGCCACTGCATTGTTAGCACTGTGTTATTATAGGTTTCTTTTTCTCAGGGATAAATAGAAAAGAATTAAGTTGCCTTAAGGTTGAACTGAGGCTGATTAAATTTCTAAGAAGCCTCTGTTTCTCTATCCCTTAATGATTTTTTTCACCAAGGCAGTTTATATGCTAAATGACACAAATCTAAGAATGTGAAAAAAAACTGAGACATAGCCGAGGGGTAGTATGAGTGGGACAGAACTAGGTAATTAATAGTTTGAACAAGTAAATGGCTAATATCAGAAACAGATTTCATGCAGGGCTTATTTCCCATGATGAAGATTGTGAACAGAAATATCATTAAGACACTCTTAAGCCATTCAGTTACATGGTCATTGGAAGCCTGATGCCCAGGGCACTCCCACAACATATGGCAGAAAAATATCTTGTTGAGAATTTCATTGCCAGCAGCAATCTGTGGCTTCAAGAGTCACAGTTGCCATGCTGGAGAGGGGCCAGCGATGTCTCAGAACTGTCTGTTCTTTAATTAGATAGATGGAAAGGTTGACATCATGACCCTAAGCATTGTTTCCTTTCTACTGCAGGAAGCATGGAGAACAATTCTCATTCTAGAATCCTGCCTTTCTAGGCCTTCTGCTCCACCATCCTAGAAGTGATAGAGAACCACTGTGACCCATGAATCCATAAGAGGAGTGATATTTTCCAGGGAAGACAAATAAATGTCTTGGTACTGACATTGACTTAATAGAGAGGTTAAAAAGAAGCCATACAGTTAGTGGGTTGAGTGTTGGAGTTGGAATTTGTTTTACTAACAGTGGATACGGGACTGGATCCATTCGCTCTTTTCCAGAAAGTTCTTGAGGAAATAGAAACTCCCCATGAAACTTGCTGTTCCCTAAAGTGATGTGACAAGTTGAGCATCATATTTGCTCCTTCCAATAAACTTTTGACATTTGATCGGCAAGGCTGTCTGAAATTCCAGCCATCAGTGTCACTCTTGTTTGACATTAAGGAATGGGCTCTCTTAAGATGAGAAGACCACCGTTGTCAGGATTGCTACTCCGTGACTTATTTTTCTTTGCTTTGTTGTTGTTTCTGTTCTCAGAGGGAGAAACTTGATTGCCCTTGCTCCTTTATTAGCTTTAGGCTTTTACACACTGATCAGACAGTGATGTACATTAGCAATAAAGTGTCAGCCAGTTTCAATATTTTAAGTCATTAGTTTAGCATAACAGAGTGAGCCATGGACCTGCATGTTTTATTAGAAGTTCTTGGGGAAGAAGGCAGGTTGGAGAGTTCAAGGGCAAAAGCCTGGCCTTGGGAGGTTGCACAATGATTACAATGGAGCTGTGGACAGACCAGAGATACTACTGACACACAGACTGAAAAGCAAACATTGTTCTCATTTTTGCCAATACCTAACATAGAGCAGATACTCAGAATGAGTCAAAGGAGTAAATAAAATCCAAACAGCACAATAGATACTATGAAAGGGAAATAAACTGCTCAAAAAGAAAAGAAAAAAAACTGGGATGAGGGAAAGGAGAAAAGAAAGAAGGAAGGGGGTAAAATATATATGTATATACACACACACAAAATAGCTAAGATAATTATACTACTAATTTCTATTAGTTTATTGAAAGGAACAGTTAATGCTTAATTTTCTGACAAAGTTTGCACACTTATATCCAGTAATCTGAACAACTGTTTTGAAGATAACAATAAGCAATATAACCACCATCGTTGATTTCCTATCATCTTGTTTTGAAATTCGTTAATGTTTTTAATGATTTTTTTTCTATTTTTTAGTTTCTTTAAAGTAAAAAGTATTAGCTTGCAAAAGATGATTGCTGCCTCTCAGACTAAGCCTGGTCGACATATTGGTCATTAATAACTAACAAATATTAAAACCTCCCATCTCATTGTGGAAGTGAAAGTTCCTCTCTGTATTTTTGTGCTATGTGATTTTCTGAATTGTTTGCTACCATTATGCTGTTCTCATGAGTTTGAATTTTAGACAATGAATAAAAATATGTCTATCATTTTCTTATCCTTCCTTTAGTGGTGTAAATCTGTATCAAAGAAGGATTATAACACTGCAAATCAGGCTGAGGATTCTATAGTAAGGCTGTAAGACATTTCACATAAATAGGCTGAATCTTTCTGGCTTAGTTCTTTGTATGTTAAGCTTACCTGGTACAATATTTTATTCTCATACTTCATAGTTTCAGAACAAGCAAGTAGAAGTTGAAGAGCAATGAATGTTTGCTGCAGATGAGTAAGTAATTAGAAGTGTTTCAAACTAACTGAGCAAAAAACAAGAAAATTAAAAAGCTCACCATGTACTAATGCCATAGGTAAGAAAATAAAAAGCAATTGATCACCCTCAAAATTTTGTGTAACATTCGAGCTACTTCTAATTTGGAAAAAATACACTGGACATAAGTGTACAAGAGATGCAGTCACACTCGTGTGCTTTAAGGTGGAAACAATAGGAAAAGACACTGAGAAGTACACTGAGAAGTAAGCAAAACCCGTGATTACTCATTAGTGTTCTCACTGAGGGCTGTCAGATTGTCTTCTTTGAGAAGTGCCTCAGTGTCAAAGAAGTGATAAAGCCATAAATTAAAAAGAAGATAACATTCACAGAGACTATTTTGTATTGGTACCAGAATAAAGAAATGAATTCTGCCTTATCATGATTCATCTCTCCCTCCACTGTTGTGTTTATTTTGTTATTCCCTCTACATCATTAGAAGCAATGATTTGCTTTCTTATAGGCTGAAGGAAAGCAAGACCACATTCATTCCTGGGAAACTTGGGACATGGAGCATAACTGTCCTGAGTCACTGAGATGATGCAAATAACTGCAGAAGACTGTGTGGAGAACAAAAAGGGAAGACAGCTCTGGGGAGGAAACTGTGATCGGTGCAGGTAACAAGGGTGGCTGCACTGAGTCCTGCATGGTGTGTAACATATACCGGAAGTGCAACAAATTTGAGTGGAGTAATAAATGGATGTATCCATTAAAATATGATCCAAAGACTTAATCATGAAAATGCTACAGATGATGTAACCCCCAAATGATCATTTTCATGGGGAGACACACAGTAGAATGGTGGTTATCAAAAACAAGGGAGGGAGAGCGGGATATTAGAGAGCTATTGGTCAAAGGTACAAAATTTCAGTTAGACATGGGGAAGAAATCCAGCAAGTCTATTGAATGAGTTGGCGACTACTTATTCAGAAAGTACTTATTGCTTGCTTTTAAGCTTTTTCACCTCAAAAATGATAATGATAATATGAAGCACTGCATATGTCAATTTATGTATGTTTTGTATATGTCAAATTTGAAATAATTACTAGGCGATTTTTGACCTCTACATTTGGTAAGTGTTATGAAACTACAAGTCAAAGACGTCAT
Organism: Dinomys branickii; assembly: GCA_004027595.1. NCBI lineage: Eukaryota > Metazoa > Chordata > Mammalia > Rodentia > Dinomyidae > Dinomys > Dinomys branickii. The sequence continues at coordinate 7,354 of PVLD010032859.1, forward strand.
CTCTGTAAGTCTTACCCAGAAGAGCCAGGACCGAGGTAGGACATTTAGACATGAGTTTTGTCATTAGTGCCAATCACCATGGCATGGGTCCTATGTGACGCTGTATGAAATGAAGATTCACAATGCAAGCCATCCGTTACACAAATCACATGCAACAAAGAGTAGCTGCTTATTATATTTCTCTTGAGACAAATGGCTTTTCATTTTGTTCCTTAAACTCAAGGCTTCATGGAAGATGCCCACTCAAAGATCGATTGTGACCTTGGGAAGCATTTTCCAAGAGTTCAATCTTAAGCTATCCTAAAACAGTAAGAATTCAGAAGAAGAAAAACCTTCCAGCTAAACTATAAAATAACCTTCCACATGGAAACAAAATCATTCATCAAAGGTGAATTTGTGATAGCGGCTTTTCCCCCTTCCTTTTATTTTCACTGTTATTTATGGCTGTTTGAAATTTCTCTAAAGAACATCTAACTTGTCTGTGCCCGTATTTATAATGAAATGATGACATCTGCAATGCCATTTCTGTGAGTTCACAATGTTTATATCATCATGACTCAGAATGATCAGATTGCATGACGCTGTTATGGGCTGCAAATGTTACTTCTGTTACTCTCAACTGTTCTTTATTTCAATCTTATGGATCTGATCTTCCCTATGAGACACCACCAGCCATCAAAAAGTTGCAGGAGAGAAAACTAAGTTTTGCTTCTTTGAAACTCAGATATACCTCAATAACTCAAGTGAACATTTAATCTTCAGTGACCAGGAGCCTCTTCTTCCCCCTACCCAATGACTGCTGTGCACTAAAAATTCAATGGACAGCATGCTCTATCAACCAGGTATGGGTAAGGTGATAGAATTACCACCGAGAGAAAAAGATGATATTCTGAGCATCAGTACATTCATAATATTTGAGCCTGTTTGAGTGATTTTCATAATCCCAACCTATGAGGTTCAAATGTGCTCTCAAGGCAGTTAATCATTACCAATAGGCTGCCATCTAGCTATAGGGAACCTTCTGCCCCACAACAGGCTACCCCCAAAGTCAATCTAGTTTCTCTATTAAAGAAATCAAGGAGCAAAATAAAATTAGGTTTTTCCTATGTACAATGCCTGCACAATATTCCACCTCAACATTTTCTTTTCCTGATACATTTGTCAGAAGTGGTGAACAAACAAATTGGTAAACTAATTTGTGCTATGTTATGAATCATAGATTTTTTTCTTTTAACCCTTTTAGCACACTTGCCCTCCAAAAGAGACTACAAGATAGATTAAAGAAGAGGAACTGTGGGCTGGGGATATAGCTCAGTGGAATAAGCGCTTGCCTAGCAAGCGCAGGGTCCTGAGTTCGATCCCCAGTACCGCAAAAAAAAAAAAAAAAAAAGAAGAGGAACTGTTATAAGATTAAAGTAAGAAAGACTTACACCCTAATAATTGCAAGACTTGTGTTATTTTTTTAATTTAGGATGATTTATCAGTTTTCTACATAGCCTAAAGTGCCGTAATTGGGAAAATCTCATAGTACAATAATTTTCTATTGAAATACAAGTGCACTGGAAAGGTTAAATAACATGAACTAGAATTCATTTATGCTTTTATGCAATTAATACATTTTTACTAGTTTTACTTTCTCTATAAGAGCAAAAAGAATGTAGTCTTATCAATCTGTTCTCATGTTACCTGGCTTTTTGACACTTTCAGCATGCTCACAACGTATGTATTGGTTTTACAGTGCTGCCCTTAAAATGTGATAACAAAAGGAAATGTGATTCTCATGTATTTTGGATGGATATTTAAGAATAAATTTTTTCATATATTGTATGTAATGATTTTTTTCAGCTCAATTTGACATTTATTTTTTAGATTGATAAATTTGTATATCTATAATATATACATATATATTTATATATACCATGATATTTAGGCATATACATGCACTATGGGATGATTTTTAAAAAGCTAATTGACATATGCATTGCTTCATATTATTATCATCATTTTTGAGGTAAAAAAATTTAAAAGTAAGCAATAAATACTTTCTGAATAACTAGTCACCAACTCATTCAATAGACATGCTGAATTTCTTCCTCATGTCTAACTGAGATTTTGTACCTTTGAGCAATAGCTCACTAATCTCCCGCTCTTCCTCCCTTGCTTTTGATAACCACCATTCTACCGTGTGTCTCCTCGAATGTGACTTTTAGATTCCACATATCTTGCGGTATTTGTTTCTCTGTTGATTTCTTATGGCACAATGTCCTCCAGGCTCATCGGTTTCATTAAGTACAATAGAATTTCTTTGATGTTTAAGGCTTCATTGCATTCTGTTGTGCATCTCTTTATCTACTCTTCCACTGATGAACGTTGATCCATATGTTGGATTTTGTGAATACACTGAAATAAATGTGAGGCTGCAGATACCTATTGGACATAGTGACTTAATTTCCTTTGAGTATATACCCAGAAGTGAAAGTGTTCCATCATATAGTGGTTTTAAATTTCAGGTTTCCCATGAAGGTTATACTAACTTTCATTTCTGCAGTGTACACACTCCCATTTTTCCACATCTTCATGAACACTTTATCTCCCCCTCTTTGATAAATGCTATTCTAACATGTGGAAAGTGGTTCCCCAATTGTGCTTTTGATTCAAATTTGCCCAGTGATTAATGAAGTTGAGCATTTTTTTCATATACCTTTTAAACATATGGCCATTTCCTTTAGGTGATTTTTTCAGAATTTTGAACTAATTTCTTAATGGGATTATTTGTTTTCTCACTATAGAGCTGTCTGAGTTCATTACATATGTTGAGGTACTCAGCCCTAATCAAATACATGGTTCCCAAATACCGTTCCTGTCCCTCGTGTCTTCACTGTTGATTGTTTCCTTTGTTGTTCCATGGTAGGCTGGATTTAATGCTATTACACTACTTTCAGTTTTGTTGTCAGTGCAGATATCGGATAATCTTTATACTCGTGTTTTTTTACTTAGGAATTCTGCTGTTAGAGGAATTTACCCTCTCAATACATTATTGAAAATATGCCAAATTGTTAAAAAGAAGGTAGTCAAATTAATTGTTTCTTTGTCTCTATAGCATTATATATAACTCTTAAAAACAATGAAATATTCATGCTATATAATTATATAGATGTGTTTTAAAGAGGAAACATACATTACTGCATAAACATATAATAACCTTTGATGTTTTAAAGAGATATTCAACTGTGCATATTTGTTTTCTGAAATATGGCTTTTTTTCTTATCGTCAAAAAACTACAAAGTGTTTCTTAGAAATTATACTATTGTAACTTTATAATGTCTAATAACATTCAAGTTTTCTTTCTATTACGATTGTAATATATTTGATTTCATGTTTTGGCCGTTTTTTAAATTTTCTGCTGGTGTTCACAAAGGCAGCAGCCTTCAGTCAATGGATGTCATATGTGTTTCCTTATTTATATAATCTCTACCTCACAAACAGTGAAAATGGAAAATACACACCACATGCACGACACTGAGTCAGAGAAGAGAAGGTGTTCCCATGAAGTGGGTGTGCCACTTTCTGGCTTTGAACTGATGAGAATCATTTGAAGTTATCTCCCCCCTTGACCTAGAGACAGTCTGGTCTCTCTACCTTTCCTCAGGAGACAGAGGTTTCAGAGAAGTTTTTAAAAACATACAAAATACAAAACAATGGAATAAATGACTTAGGGTCCAGGGATATAGCTCAGTGGCACAAGTGCCTGCCTGGTAAGAACAAGATCCTGAATTCAATTTCTGGTATCTAAATAAATAAATAAATGGCTTAAAGTAGAAGTTTTCACACTGGCACTGAGCATTTGTTCTGCAATATGTTTCTTGTGGTAAAGTTATTTTAAAGCCAATGTGTGTGTATATATAATAATCTTATATATTAATATATATATAATAAAATAACTTTTTACCACAAGCACATTCTAGGGTATCAAAGAATGGCATAAAATATGCAACATTTTATTAATTACTTAAAATTTCCCAAACTGAGTTTTAGGTTACATTCATTTTATGAAATACCGTCACAGGAAAGTTGGTCAAGAGAAAATGAGGAGTTAGACATTTGTCTATAGAGAGGTACATAAATGATGAATTGTAGGTGGTAAAAGTGAAGCATAGATCTGACTTACTTCCTAATGCCTGGAGAAAATAACCTCCAATGTAAATCCTTATTGGAAAAAATTATTTTGAGGGGTGATGCAAAAGCACCATTTCTCCAACAGGGAGACTAGAAAGAGCCATCAAAGAGAACACTAGGAGCTTTTGTTGGTTAATCGTTCAATAATGTTTGTGCAATATATCAACATGCCCTCTTTTCCTATACTGTGCTTGATGAGTGCGCTGAAGAAAATCTCAGGCAAATGAAGATTACACAATCTCAATTCACGATCTCCAGGGTCAACGGGGTAGCAAGCACTATTTAAGCCACAGATGCTTCCCTAGCCCTGGTCAGACCTGCGGAGAGGACTCCTCGCTCACCAGGTGACTTGACTCAGAACAAACTGGTGCTCTCAGTTCTGACTGCTCTTAGTCTTCCACTCTTGTTCACAGCCTACCCTTCACCTCCTAACAAAACTCAAAGAAAGGAAACACTCTCTTTTAGTTCAGGTTAAATCTTTCCCTTGTTCCTTTTTATTTGTTACTTTTCTGCAATTTATCAATTTGGTGAGACAGTTCTTTGGGCCCTTTAAGCATATTTAAAACAGTTGATTTGAAATCTGTTCACAAAGGGCACTTCCTAGGCTTCCTTGGGAACAGTTTTTAGTATTTCTCAAGATTCTTGTGAATGGATCTTACTTTTTTTGTGTGTGGCTCATTATTTTTTTGTTAAGGTGGAGTACTTTGAATATGATAATGTGAAAACTCTGAAAACCAGAATTTTCATTTCTCTTTAGTGATTATTGCTATTTCTTGTGGGTTATTTTTTGCTTTTTTGTTTAGTAACTTTAAGTTTTTGGAAAAGTCTAAGTTGTTTACTGTGTATGACCACTAAAGTTTGCATGCCAGTTGCTTGGTAGAGAGCCAATATTGTCAGGGGATTTCCATGAGCTCCTAGAGCAAATAAAAAAGAAAAACAAAAAAGAGCAAAAAAATTCTCCTGGGCTTCTCAGACTGGTTCTGTGCAAAGGTGCTCCTTAATTTTTATGACTCTGCCTTAGCCTCCACCTCTTGCTTGCGTGAAAGATTAGCAAAAACTAAATCTCAGGCTATTCTTGGGCATTATGTGTCAAGTTCCTCACATAAAAGTGTGCTTCTTTTTTTAAAATCTTTTAACATTTTTATTTATTGTTTTTTTATTTTTTATTGTAAAGGTAACAGTAAAAAAAGAACAATAGCAATACACAAACTAAACAAGGCAGGAACATTAAAAGTGACACAGGGTTTCAAACCAAATGATAGGAATTAACAGTGGGTGTTATATTACATATTGTTATCTTTAGCAAAGGTGCCAGATTTCCAGATGTAAGAATAGGAGATTGATCAAACCATTAAAGGGAATAAGAAAATAATGCTTTAAAAGATCGTTAGAAACAATACATAGTTAGTTATAGTTAGTTTCACTAACAGGATTGTAGGAATTCACCAATAGTTGTTATACTGAAAATTGTTGTCTCTCCATAAATTGGTCAGACTCCCTAGTGTACATGTGAACTTGTAAAAGCTCTCATTTTACCCCATATATCTCCTCCCCTAACATGTCTCCCCTTTCTTCCCAGGCTCTCCTTCTTATTTAGGCTCTCTTCCTCTTTTCCTGGGATGCTGAGCCTAACACTGTGGTCTTTGGATGCTTTCAGCAATTGACACCGAAGAAGTGAAGTGCCTGGAATGCTCTGACTCAGGGTAAACAACTCCTTTTGCGAGTATTTCCAGAAACCATCCTAGAGACTGAAATATCATTACTTAAGACTAAGGGCCGTATTTCTCCTGCGCTCACTGACACCCCCACCAGAAGTGTGCGCTGCCGCATCACGGTCACTTTTGGTCTGAAGGAAGGAGGCTGAGAGCAGGCAATTAAGACACCACTGCGCTCTCTGACTGGATACAGCAGCTTCATTCTTCATTAAGTTTTCACTCGGTTATTTTTATATTTAGTAAATTAACAAAAATACTCATTTATTTTCTTTAATATGTTGCCAAATATGGTGGGCATATTATACAAATTGTTCCCTCTTTCCCTTCTAAAATCCAAATTTTGTTGCCTCCAACTGAAAATAGAAAAAAAAAAAAACCACATGATTCAATTCCAAATATAGCAATCAACAGCAAGAACACATCTAACATTTGGTCAGCACCATCGTCCAGGGCTTTAAAAAATGTTTTGTGTCATGGTGGCAGGAAATAAACTTATTTCTTACTACATTGTTACTAAGGAATAAAATTCCTTGTACATTTTAAACAGAGCTAGAATAATTGCAGCAAACTTGGTTTAAGAAGCTATGCGACTCCAGTTTTGTCCAGCACCATTTATTAAACAGGCCTTCTTTTTTCCAGTGGGTTTGGTTGACCCCTTTGTCAAATATTAGGTAGCTGAGTGGGTTTTTTGTTGTGGTTGCATCTTCCAGTCTGTTCCATTGATCCTCAGGTCTGTTTTTTAGCCAGTACCAGGTTGATTTTATTACAGTTGCTAGGATCAACTGTCTGACTAAATTTGCATGTCTGTATATGGGTCCATACATCTACAATTCGAAGATATCAATGGATAAAGCAACAACTACTGTTGAGACCATATCATCTTGTCTATAGATTAGTTGTGATTGTACTATTTTCTATGATAATGGGTGTCTGTTTGTCAATATGTTTTTGTACTTTTATGTTTCTAAAATAAA
>PVLD010032860.1:0-14216 GCA_004027595.1 Dinomys branickii
GTTTCATAACTTGAAGTTATGAGGCTTCCTGGTTCCCCTGTATCTTCACATTCAAAACTAGTTCTGGGTGGGGTTGAGTTTTGAGACTGCGTTTTGTTCCTCTGTTTTCCCATTTTTGGGTATCAGATTCAAAATGTGGAGCAATAAATTCCACAGACAGTTCAGCAGGCAAAGGTCTGCTGCAGAGGCTGCTCCAATGATTCCTTCTCTTTGGGAGAATGTCCCTTAAGCTGTCTGCTGAGATTTCCGCTTCTACTCCCTACCCCAAGACCTGGCCAGGGCGAATAAACAGCTCGCCACCCCAGGATTCTTGCAGATAGGCCACTCAGGTGTTCCTCCCTGCGTGGAGCTCCTTCCCCCCTCACAAAACCCATTGGGGCGCCTAAGTAGGTCTTCCCACCCAGGAGATCCCGCAGTCCTTAAAGCTGCTTTGATGTCTCTCGCTGGGCTGAGCTTCTTCCCAATTCAGGAAAAACCGGTTAGAGCGTGCACTTAACTCACCCTGTGATCGTGCAGACAGGAGTGCCGTTCAGATGTTTTTCCCTGGATGGAGATTTTCCCCGACTCAGAAATCGCGCCGGCCGGTCGCTGTTGCTCCAATTCGCGCAGCGCTGGCTGCGGGGGTGGGGTTCTGAGCGGGATCCTGGAGCGCTGCCCGGTTTGGCGCAGTTTGTCCCAGTAGCGCATTCTCTGTCAGGTTCAGGAGCTGAAGCTGTTCTTCCCTCCGCACTCGCTCTCTCGGCTGGTCGTCTTTTTCCCGGAAGTCCTCATTTCTGTCTTCATATTGCTATATTTCATTGTTTGGGTGGTAATCCTCTGGGAGGTTCTCTCTCTGCTGCCTACCCGGTCGCCATCTTCCCGGAAGTCTCCGCTTTTAGATTTGCTGCTTCTAGCCTTTGGAAGTTGTAGCTTTCAGCCATTAGTATGCAGCAATGTCTTGTAATAATTTACTGATTTGGGAGACTCTCAGCCAATCAAGGTTACAGAGCATATGGACAGTAGGAAATACACAGTGAGGAAACCTACTCTTGAGAAGCCAGGGAAGAAGCTTCTGGGAAACCTGTGGATGTGGGGAGGAGGTGGCTAAAGACAGGGCTGCAGGGAATGGGGAGAAAGTGGCCTGAATCAAGGGAACCCAGTAGTAAGTGAGAGGCAGCATGAAGCAGGGGGGCCCAGCCCTGTCAGAAGGAGGTGGCCCAGGACAGGAGGGGCATCCAGGGATGTAGGTACAGCCTGTGAGCCATGAGCCATCACTGTCCTGGCAAATGAGACCTATCTTGTAGGGAGGGACACTTGGGGTGTGGATGTCCTGGGCAGGACAGTGCCCACATGAGTAACTCTGGGCAGAGAGGGAGGAACACACTCCTGTGCCCTGTGATCTCTGGCCTGTCTGTTCATCACATTGCTGCACAACATGTCCCCATGAGAGGTGATTCTTAGAATCGTGGGAAGGGAATAGGGGGTGACTGGCCCTCCAGGCCAAGATCTGAGCTACCATGCCATGCACCCAGAAGCTCAGACTTCCCTGCAGACTCCTGAGAATTCAGCTCCACGGGGACTGCAGACACACAAAGGTTTCTGTGGCTGAACTTAGCATTGATCTCCTCTATCCCCTGCCTACCTCCCTGTCCCTCACCCCATCTCTGCTGGCCCAGGTCAGCCATCCCTCTTGTGAGAGAGTTTCTCCATGTAGAGTCTCTCTGCCATTCTAGTGTTGATCATGTTCCCTTTCCCATGGAAAGGTCGACCACCTACTGTCCCCATCTGAAATAGAAACATTGGGACAGGAGCAACAGGAGACCCTGGCATGAATGGGGAGGGGCTGAAGGGCCCCAATGCCGTAGGAACATATGGAGAGACCACAGGAAGAAGCCTAAGTTCCATAGATCTGGATGAGAGAACTCGACTATTCCAGCACGCAGGCTAGCTTCTCTTCTAGGCTGGAGTTGCAAGCATAAAGACAAGCAGCGTCTCTGGAGAGCCAGGCCTGTCCTCTCCCACAAGCCACATTTGCTGGTGTCCAACAGAATCCCAAACATGCAGTAGGTGCCAAAGTGGCTACAAAGGACAACCCCTGATCTTGGACTAATTGGAGGCCAGCAGGTATAAACAGGAATGTGCCACAGCTGGGAAGATAAGATGTCTTAGCCAGTGCTAGAGAGGTGACAGGCAAAGGCTCCCTGCTCAGTGCCATGGGAGCTCAGGGCCACCATGGGACACTTGATACCAAGTGCCAATTGTAGACACTGTTCTGAGGTGTGGCATCTGGTCCCATCATCCCTGTCAGCACCATAGGTCCTCTCATCTGCATGGGCATCCAAACTATAGAGCAAAAGACAGGAACATCCGCCCAGGGGACAAGGAGCACAGACAAGAAAACATGAAGCATAAGTTTATTAAGCATACAAGGGGGACTCCATAAGCAGGGTGGCTTTTGGGGCACCTGGGTGGGCAGCACTGCAAATTAAGAAGGGTCTCTCAGCGATCTCATTGGCACTGTGGCCCATTGGGCAGCCAGAGGGGAGCTTGGACAGCAGTGAAATGAAAAACGGGGCGGAGAGACAGGAGCACCTGAGAGGACACAACACACAAGGATGGCTTGCTTCAGGATGGACCAGAGGAAGAAACCCAGGCCTCAGACCCCCAGGCCTTCATGCCCTGAGCTCCCATCAGACCCTGCCCAGTGATACTCGCTGCCTATTCAGTAGCCATCGATGCAACTCGCTGGGGAGCAGAAAGAAAATCAGTGGTGCGTGTGTGTGAGAGAGAGAGAGAGACAGAGAGAGAGATAGAGAGAGAGGTCGATTCCTGGCTACTGGGACCCCTGCACTATCCATGTCTGCCCCAAGCCCAGCCAAGTCCAACAGGGTATCTGGGAGTTCCCTCCATTCGAGGCACAGGGAGTAGCTTCCTTGAGTGTTTCGGCCTCAAAACTGCTCATGTACCAAGGGCTCCAGCCTGTTGATCAGCTGAGCCCTGGGAGCCCCTCCTCCAGTGGCTTCAGTGGCCTGGAAGGAGTCCCCTGCCTTGGCCAGGCCACTTGAATGTAAGAACATCTCTCATATCAGTTATAGAAAAGCCCCAGGGGACAGAAGAGATGCCTCAGATAGCCAGAACCCAAGATGAGAGAGGAGATGGCCCACCGAGGGCCCTGAGACTGGGGAAACTTGGACCTGGGGCTGGAATTGTCATCTGTGCAGGCCTTGGGTAAAGTGGCACGGGGAACAAATGGCAACAGGGTCCCTAGGGTAGCACAGACCCCACTGAGGCAACCACTCCCCCTTCTGTGGCTGGAGCAGAAGACTGAGTATCTCTTCTCTGGTTGCCTTGGTGGGCAGTGTCAAGAACCCCCCATTCCTGGTACCCCTTCCCAGTGTCCATTACCAATAGGGATGTGGAAGACAATGTTGCATCAGTGAGGTCAAAGTACTTGGCAAAGTAGATGAAGCCCTCCTTCAGGTGAGGACTCAGCTTCTTGGTTCTCCCTGTAGCCAGGATGTCCAGTGAGTGGCCAAGAGAAAAGCACTCCATTAGTTCCCATTATTTCAGACAAAGTCTTGCTGAGTAGTTCACTCTACACTTAAAGTGACAATCATCCTGCCTCAGCCTCTCAGTACAGGAATGATATAGGCCAGCACACCTGGCTCACCCAAAAAGTACTTCTGAATGAGTGAAGGTTTCCGAGCCCTCTCCAATGGGAATTGAAATGTGAAATGACTTCTTCCTCAAACTGGACATCAACTGGAGAAGAATTTGGGGTCTTTAGATATAGGGAAACCTTCCCCCAAGTGAAACTAGGAACCAGGTCCCTGAGGAAAGGTGTCAGAAAGCACTATAGAGGATGAAGTGGGGATCGGCCTTGTCTTGGAACTCCTTCATGAAACACACCACAACAAACTGATGGTAGTTGGTATGTACCACTCTCATGCTGTATCTCTGTACTCCAAGGAGACCTGCAGTGTGGACAGCCAGAGTTCATTCTTGTCATGGTTGGGAAAAAGGGACTGATTCCCCTTCCCTGTGACCGGTGAGCAGAGCCTTCTGCCCACAAGACGGAATCTCTGAAGTGGGCAGGGAGGCCTGTACATTTGTGGAAAGACTCTGCCCCCAGAATCCCAACAACAGGGTCCCAATACTCAGGACTCACCAGTAATCACTTTCAGGAGGAAATGGCCAGGATGGTCAGTTGGAAAAAAGTGTCTGAACCAGTTGTCACAGCCCAGGGATCGACAGGAGTTATGGGGGGCTGAGCAGGGAGATATACATGGTACACCACTGTGAGAGGAGAGACATAGGTGGTTAAGCAAGGCAGTGACACAAACTTTTCCTCACCCAGTGGCACTGTAACGGACCAAGGCACAGCCGGATACTGAGGCCCCAGTGTAGTCCAGCCCATGACACCTTGTCATTCAATATGGCAGACGCCCCTAGCAGACATCTCCATGGCCTCAGGCCTTCCACTGTGCCTCTGCCTGGTCTTCTGCACTCAACCCTCACTCCAGTACTTACTCTCTCCTCCACTGCCTCCCCGGGGCAGCCTGTCCTGTGTACAAGTCGAGGCACTGACCCTGCTCTTGGTGCTCCTCTTTCCCAATGTCTCTTCCAATGTCCTCTGAGCTTCGGGTCCACTCAACTCCAGGCTCTTGGGCCATACTAACCTCTTTCCTGAGTCCACACCAGGCGTGCATCTAGCACCAAGCCCACCAAACCTGCCTTCCTGTTCCCCTTGATCTTCAAATGCTCCAACCCAATACATCCAATGACAAAAGCCAGAACACAGTGCAGGTGGATGAGCCTTGGCTCCACCTCTCCAAGTTCTCATCCCAATTACCTCTGCCATCTCCCACCTGCAATACCTCTGCAATTGTCCCCACCTTCCCTGCAGCAGCTTGGCCCAGTTGTGGCCCTTCCAGGAGCCCAAGACCAACACTGGCTCAGGGTGAGATGCCCCAGAGACTGGCCTGGGAGCCCTCTCCTCCCAGCTGCTCACCAGACCCTGCTCAGGTGGCCGTGCTGATGGCTGGCTGCCCTGCCGTCTCCTAAGGGGAGGCTCTCTGACTCAGAGTCCCCCAGGCCCTGCTCTGACCCCTGTGATGTCACTGTGGTGGTGAGGGCGGCGGTGACAGAGCCCTGGGCCGCTGCACTGACATTCATCCCCGCCCTTGTCCGTGTCTATTTGCAGACAATCTCTGCTTTGTTGCCCCGTGAGGCTTCCCTTCTGCTACCCTCCTGCTTCAGCCTCTAGACATACTAAAATTATAGGCAGGTCAAGCGTGTTAAGACCACAGCCCTAGCTGGCATACTTGGTGGCCTTGGGTGGCTTGCCAGGTGGGATCCAGTGTCCCCTTCCCTTTCTGACACACTTCTCTATGTCCTGTTTGCTTCTGACTGTACTGGCGCTAAAGCTGCCCATGAATATGGAGGGGAGGGAGGGAGGAAGGGAGAAGCCAGAGAGGTTTGAGCCCATGCAGAAGAGTGACCTAAATGTCAGCATCCCGAGTTTTGGGTCCCCCTGGCTGACACTGTCCTGCTTCTCAGGCCTGTACGAGGTGGGAAATTCACCTGAACATGGTGCTGGTGACAATGTAGCTGCGGCCCTCTCTCAGGTCATAACTGACCCTGAACATTTATAACTTGTTTTCCATTCCTTTCTGTTTTGTTGTCCGCGACAGCGATAGAGTACCACCCCCCCCAGAACTGCACGGGAGGGGTGACAGACAGAGCCCAGGGATGACCCCAGAGCTGCCCTCCCGCGGTCCCTGCTGCGACTTCCAGGCAGCCCTCCTGGCAGCAGAAACTGGGCATGGGTTTCCCCTGAGTAACCAGGAGGCAATAGGCTCCTCCAGGGCCAGCACAGACCCTGGGTGAGGGGTTGACCCTGAGCTGTCAGGGAGGAAGGGGGCCTTGGCAAGTGGCTGCTGTGTGCCCCAAAAGCCTGTTTCCTTTCCTGTGTGGAAAGACTGAAAATGCCCCAATTTGGAATGACCTGGGGCCTGGACAACCCTAGACCTGCTGTTCTATTTCCTTGCCTGTGTGTCCCCCTTCCTCTCCTCTCATCTCCTGTCCTTGTCCCTGTCCCACAAACCCTCACTGCAGCTGTGCTTCCTGAGGCTTTACCTTGTCATTGTGGAAGTCTGGGTGCAGGGGAATCTTGCTCAGAGATAAGGTTGCATTCGCAATCAGATTGAGATCCTGCTCATAGGTCCTGTTCAGGGCCCCTAGCAGGGTGAGGTTCAGGTACAGGATGCCCAAGGTCATGGCTTCAGAGCAGAGCTGAGCCAACCGGTGTTGCAGTAGGACAGGGCAGGCTGGGATACCACCAAAGGGGAAGTAATTATAGGCCACCTGGGTCTTGTCAGCCTTCAGAAACACCTGAAAAGATACCTGCTCTTTCCCCTCTAGTCACAATTGTGCAAGGTTGAGGGAGGGGAAGAAGGCAGGGACATGAGGGACATTCCCAGAGAACCTCCGGCATGCAGGGACAAGGGCTCCCTGTGGGTCTCATTGTGCCTCTTCTGTGCATGCAGTTGGCTCTGTCAGGCAGAAGCTCAGGTCCTGACAAGATGTCATCTCTGAGTCTGTTCCAGTGAGGGCTGTGTGGCAAGGCCCCTTCCCATACCTGCGGGAAGCAAAGAATGAGCTGCCATGGTCGAGCGTGGTGTCACGTCCCTGCAACCCCAGCATTCCAGGGACTCAGGCACGAGTGTTACCAAACCTGAAGGCCAGCCTGAGCTACACGGTGAGTTCATGGACAGCCTGAATACTTAGGAAGACTCTGTCTCAAAAAGAAAGAAAGAATGTTCCACCTGCACATGCCCTGGGCACCTTGTCATTTCTTGTGAAGGTCAGGAAGTTTGGGGTGGCTGCTGTTGACGTTCTGGACGGGATACACCTCAGAGCCTGCTCAGCCCAGATCCCAGCTCTCAGCGAGCCCCAGGGCAAGCCCTGGAGCATTATGATATGTCTTGTGTCTCTCTCCCTGTCCTCGACTCCAATCCACTTGCAGACAGAGATCAGGGATCCTTGCATCTTTGCCCTCTCCTGCGAGCCCAGTAGGCAGAGGCCCAGAGCGAGGCACAGGGGCCATCAGTGTGGCTGCTTTCCCTTTCCCTTTTCTCCTGCAACATTGGTCGGCTGAGCGCTGCTCTGCAGCCACGACCCTGGGCCTCTTGTACCTGAACCTCACCTGCATCGGGCCCTGAAGACCCAATAACAGGATCTCAATCTGTGTTTCAAATCTTACCACCGAGCAAGGGTCCTCTGCACTCAGACTTCCAGGACTATAGAGCCCTAGAAAGCAAGGTTGTCTGCACTTAGCTGTGTACACCAGAGGCTGTGTGTCATGGGGTGCCAGGTTTGGCCTAGTCCTTGAGAGGTGGTTCAGATCAACCTTCTGCCTCTAACCTCACCCTCGGGCCTTGGATCCCAGAGGCTCAAACCTGGGGTCTCAGGACTGCCCCTGAGATGGTTGATCCACACTTCTCCCACTGAGAAAGAGAGCTGTTTCCTCTTGGAGGCATTCCCAGTATCTCGGGGAGGCAGTGTTGACCTCAGTCACTATGCAGTGTCCCCCCAAGATGGCTCATGCATGAGAGTGACAACTGTCCTGGGCACCTGACCTGAGGCTGGACTGGGGCTTTTCTGGATTTATGTGGGACTATGAGGGCTCAGTTTGGCTCTACACACCTGCTGTGAGGGTGTGGGCTCTGGGGTGGGAGAGGCACTGAAAGCAGGGTCTTCAGACAGTGCACTGAGCTGGCAGGAAGGTTGAGCAAAGCTGTGGACAACAAAGCCCACCGCCTTCCCACCCACCCTGTCCTCCCTGAGACTTAGGGCCTCCACATCCACGACTCTCTGTGAGCTAGAAAATGATCCTCAGCCAGACAGGGTGCTGAACACCTGTACTCCCTGAACTCTGGGAGGCTTTGGCAGGAGGATTACAGGTTCTAGTGCAGCGAGCCATCAGCTCAGCCACCCGATCAAGGCAAAGGACAGGGAGGGGGGATTGTCCAGGCTGATGATATCGACAGGAAAAACCACACAGGGACAACTGATGCATAAAAACTATATGGCTGTTGTCATACAGTGGAGTACTACTCAGTAGTAAGGAAGAATAAACTTCAGACATTTATATCTAAATGTATCGTCCTTCAAACCATACTCTAGAGTGAAATAAGTCAGAGACACATATGTAAATATCACATTGTTTCTCTGGCATGAGACGCTGAAAATGTCAATGAGAACCGAAGGGTAAAATAGGTATTGTGGAAGATGGCGGAGTGGTAAGCAGCAGAAAAAGAGAGTCTCTGAGAGTTGCCATCCAGATGCTGGAATATAGACATAGAAAGAAGACAAGCAGGAGGGAAGTGGATCCCCTGGGTGCGGGAAGGATCTGAAGCGAGAGTTGAAGCCCATGGAGAGAGTAATGGTAGAAACTTCAATGAAGAAGCAGGCAGTCTGCAGAGCCTTCTCCCTGAGTTAGGACTCGCCGCTCGAGAGGAGCAGTTCAAGCCCGCAGCCACCTGGTGGCTGTGGGTGACCCCAGAGGCCTCCAAGAGAGGCACAGCAGTGGAGGGGAGCAGAGGACATTCAGGACTGCACTAGGTGGTGCTGAGTGCTGAAGGCTGGGCCATGCCATGGGAGAGAGTGATTAGCCGGAGTCATCTTGGAGAGGGGCTGGATGAGCTCAGAACTCAGAGTTGCTGAAGGCTCCAGTAGCTTCCAGCTGGAACCAGACCCACTGAGGAAGGCGTGCTGCAGAAAGGATGGGTCTGGCTTTGCCCCCAGTGCCTCAATACAGACTGAACTTCAGGGTAACATGTGTGCAGGCTTGCTGAGATTATCCACCATCCCACTGGAAAGCTACTGCTACTTTGCTGTGATAAATCAACACAGATCTGGACGCCGTATCCATACTTTGTCTGGAAGTAGGGTTTCTCTCTATCTCTATCTCTCTAGTGTGCTTTTGTTGTTTTTGTTGTGCTGGTGGTTTTCTGTTTGTCTTTTCATTTGATCTGATTTTTATGAGTGTGAATGAGATTTCTCACCTCTTTGTGGTTGTTGTTCTCTCCTGTTCTTTCTTTATCTCTTCATCTCTCTTCCACCCCACTTTCTGTACCAGTTTCTCAAAGTTAATCTAACCCCTTTCTGTCCTCCAGCCTTCCTTGTAATCTGTTCCCCTTCTACTTCCCTATTTTCTTCCTGATTCCTTTTAAATTTTAACTCTTGAGGGCCTAGTGGACATATTAATCATATATATACTGCATATAATTTTCTGTGTTGTTTTAGTTTGTTACATAATCATAAATCCAGTTCACATGATTAAAGGTGGAACAGAAATGACTACCTCAATGTGTCATTTTTCTAGGCTGTGTTTGATGTTATTATTGCTCATGGTACCACTTTAGCCAAAAGGAACATAACTGTTCTAATGAGCTGTTCTTCCTGGTATTCCAAGATTGAGAGTGACTGAGGGTCATAGAAAATACTGTGGCAAAGCCCCAAAGAACCCCGCGCTGGGCCAAGCAGGCCACAACTGCTTATCCCCAAAAACTGAAGACGTATGATTTTGCAACACATACAAAACCCCAACATCAGCTACCCCTGGAAGACACCATGGAGGAGTAATCATTTCCTAAGAGTTCTAAGTACTAGCAATAAAGCAACTCACCATAGGCAATTTAAAAGCATCAATCCAGGCAGTAAACTTAAAAACAAAAGAAAAAAGAAAATACAAATAAAGAAACTAAAATAAAAAGAGAAGACGCTTAAACAAGATTCAAACTAAGGTATCCAGTTCACCAAAGGCAAGCCCAGAGGTCAAGGAGGTGGGACAATCCCAAGCCACACATTTGGCCTCTCTGAAGTGGTAATAACAAAGCAATTGAATGAGACCCTAGAAAAAATCAAATAGGAAATAATTTCTCAGATAATGGCAGAGATGGTGTCCAGAATTAAAACCATGCTTAGCAGATTCAGATAAAAGAATAGAGGAGCTTAAGAATATGATGGAAAGCCTGAGTGCTCAGCATAGGAAAGAAATGGAATCCGTAAGACAGATTCAAGCAGATATCCAAGAGAATAAAAATTCCATGCAAAGTATCTGCAGCAGGATCAGCAAATGTGAGGGCAGGATCTCAGATAAAGAGATCCTGTGGTTAGTGATCATGTAAAGAATTATTTCTTAAAAATAGCAAAGTACCATAGAATCAATCCAGCAGCAGTTAGATGATGCAAAGAAGAATAACTTAAAATTGATCGGTGTCAATGAAAACATAGGAAGTTCCACAAGTGATATTTTTTTAAAAAATGGTCACAGACATCATGGCAGAAAACTTTCCTGGTAGGAAAAAAGAATTGACTTAAGTGGGGCATATAGAACTCTAATGAGCCCTGATCAAAAAATAAAACCTAGGGCTGGAGGTACAGCTCAGTGGGCTAAGTGCTTGCCGCCGAGCACTAGGGCCCTGAGTTCGATCCCCGGTCCCGGGGAAAAAAAATAAAAATAAAAAAAAAATAAAACCTATAATCAGGCATATCATTGTCAAGGTTTCAGAAATTCAACACAAAAATAAAATATTAAAAACTGTTAGGGAAATGAAACAAGTCACCTATGAAGGAAAGCCCAATCAGAATCACAGCTGACTTAGCACAAGCACTCAAGTCAAGGAAAGCATAGAGTGATGTATTTCAAGCGTTAGAGGAAAACAACCTCCTAATCAGACTGATGTACCCCACAAAACAATCTTTCCAAACTGTTGGAGAAATAAAATACTTCCATGGTGAATAGCACATGAGCAAATTTATGACCACCAAACCAGTGGTCAACTAACAAGGACTACAACTCCATGAGCCCCAGCAGAGGGAATGCACCAGGCAAGGCAAACAGTTAAACAGACACAGGATAAAGGGGGAGCCAACAACAGGAAAATAACATGACAAGCATGGGTCACTACACATCAGTTATAAGCACCAATGTTAATGGTCTCAATTAATCAATCAGGAGACACAGACTGACAGAATGGATCAATGGGCAAGATCCAACGATATGCTGCATACAAGAAACACATTTGATTCAAACAGAAATTCATGGACTCAAAGTCCAAGGATGGAAAATAATAGTCCATGTGACAAGAACCCAGAAAAAAGCAGGGGTAGCTATTCTATTCACAGACAAACAACAAAGTGAATTTCAAGCTAAGGCTGATAAAGAGAGACAAAGAAGGTCACAAATCCTTGTAAAGGAGACAGTCAAGAGGAAGAGATAACAAACATAAATATATATGCAACAAATACCAGCACACAAAACTATTAAAATAAATATTAGTGCACAGGAAAAATCAAATAAGCACTAATAGAACTGTATTGGGAGAGCTTAATACCACACTGTCACAAAAAGACAGATCAAGTAGACAAAAAATTCAACAATGAAATATTAGAACTGGGCACACACAGACTGTGATTGCTGTTGGTGTGGCCCACTCCTGGCTTCTCTGTGCAGACTGAACTGACTGGAGAAGGAGAATCAAGTGGGCTGTGACCCACTGATGGCACAGTTTCCAGCTGAATGCTGTGGAGAGAATCACATATTTCCCATCTATTTTCGGGGGGCAGAGCAGGCAACTCAAGACCCTGCAGACATCAGAGTCTGTTTCTCCACCCTCCAAGTACCTGGTGTAGACAGGACATGCTCACTCATCAAACTGCTTTCACCTGGGTTCACGCAGGGGCCCTCCCTGCGCATGCCCAGCACTGATTGAGATTCGGGTGTAGGTGCTCCATGAGCTCTGACACCACGGTTCTGGTCTAGCCTTCATTTGCTCCCTGCTCTACAGGAGGTCACACACACAGGCAGTCTGTGATAGCTGTTGGTGCAGCCCATGCCTGGATCCTATGTGTGTCCCAACTGACTGGAGACATAGAATCAGGTGGCCCACAAACCATTGACCCTGAAGCTCATGTCAGGATTTTGCCTGTATCCTGACCTGCTGGGCATCATAGGGCCACTGGTCTGGGATTTCTACACCAGTGCAACTGGATTCTGGGTCATACACATGCTGTGAACTGCGAGGCATTGCTGGAATAAACCATCTGCCATCAACTGATATCACAGTTCTTGTCCGAGACCTGGGAGAACTAGGTACACTTCACTGTCTACTGGAAAGCACCAGCCCCAGCAGCACATCTCAGCAGACACTGAGAGGCAGACCTGCCCACCAGGAAGCCTAGGGTGAACTTTGCTGAACTGCCAGAGAAGAGGGAGACTAAGCATTCTGCCTCCAGCATCAAACATGACAAGACAAAGGGCTAAAAATCAATTCCAGAACTCCACCCCACTCAGAACAAGTCCAGGAGACACCAACAGAGAATTTGGTAAACACACACATGAAATTGCTGAAATGACTGCAGTAGAAGTAAAGAAACAACTCCATTAAGCCATAGAAGAGATCAAAACAGACATAATCTCTCAGGCAAAAAATGAAATGACAATAATGAAAGAAATGCTCTGCACATCTAGAGAAGGAACACATAAAAATTTGATGAACATAGGCAATGGATAGAAACGTTACATGAGCAATATAGGAATTAATTAGAATGCCTGAAACAGACTCAAAGAGATTTCCAGGAAATCAAAACTTCCATTCAAAGCTTGGAAAAACTACCTGTATAAAGCTGAAGATTGTGGGACCCCCAAAAAGTAACCCGGAACAAAATCGAGATCTCTCAAAAAAGCGCTTTATTTAAGCTGGTACACAGCGGCGTCTCCGTTACAACTCAGGCAAGGAGAGCGCCAGGTGGGCGGATGGTCGGGTTTTTATGCTTGCAAACCAGAAACTTAGATCTGTATAGGGTGCTTGGAGACGCATACAGAACAGGAAACGGCGCAGCAAGTTTAGACATGCAGCTTAAGCAAACTTTTAGCCCGGGGGGGGGGTGGGCAGGTTACAGCAAGTTACAACATGTTTGTCTTATAGCAACGGGAGCAAGCGACAACATTTGTTTGTCTTGTAGGAACGGGAGCAAATGACAACATTAACGGGAGCAGGCTACAACATTCCCCACTGGTTTTGGCCGGGGGGGTCAAATCATTGACTGCCCACTAACGGTAGCATGAGGTACTGGTTCCCATCCCTCTGATCTTAGGACCATCATTTTAACTGTTTGTATGCGAGATTCTATGTAGTTTATTATACACTTGAGTACATACGGGCCATCGTCACTATCAATAAAATTCCCAATATTGGTCCTAAAAAGGGGATCAAGTAAGCCCAAAATCTGTTCCCAGCAAGTGAATCCCAGAAGGGTTGTTCAGATAACTCTCGCCGTCTTTTATACGTTTCGCATTCCCAAGGACATTTTCCGGGTTTACCTGCTACCTTTGGGACCAAATGAGGTTTAAAATAACATTTCCAGGATTGCTGGTAGCCCCCTCCTAAACTAGGGGTTATGGTAAGTATTGTCATCTTATTTTCACAGTCTGTGCTCTGAGTATGCTGGGGAACCTCCCAGTGTTGGGAATTATGTACATCTGGGAGGTGGCTTCCCCGAGGATTTGGATGATAAGCTTTTTTACTTACAATTATGTAACCCCCTCTGCAGTCACACGGGGCACCAAACAAACTCTTGAATAAATAATCCCGATGTACTGGGGGCCCAAAGCTACCTTTTGTAGGGAGTAACAGAAGTGAGAAAGTTAACAACGTGAACCATAATCTTTTTTTTTTTAATTTTATTTTAAAGACAAAAGAATGGAGACATATGAACCAGAAAAGCCATAAACAATACAGAAAATACAAAGTTATACAGAATATAGTAGGGAATTAGAACTGGATGTTGTATTACATAGTTATCTTCACATTAGTTAACACAAAAACATTAAAGGAAATACCAAATTATAGATAAGATACTAGGGAATTTGGACTGGATGCTGTATAATATAAAGTTATCTTCATTACTGCTAATACAAAAACGACTGAGGAAATACAGAATTATAGAGAACATAGAAGGGAATTAGCTCTGGATGCTGTCCTACATAATGTTACCTTCATCTTTGTTACTCAGGTTAAACAGCTGATGGCCCTTTTGATCAGTTCGTTTTTTCTCCTCCCTCATCTCTGTTGCCCTACCACTCAATCAGTCATCTTCCCTGTGATAATAACTGTACTCCTGGGTTTATCTATATCCTTGGACTCTCACCTTGGGAAGAGATATAGCTG
>PVLD010032861.1:0-14217 GCA_004027595.1 Dinomys branickii
ACTTTGTAGGCAAGAGGACAGAACTGGAGTCCATACTCATAAGTGAAATAAATCAGCGATACATGTGCAGGCAACGTATTGTATCACTGGTGTAAGAACCCGAGGGTGGGAATATAAACTAAGAGACATGAAGGAAATCTGTTCTAAAACAAAGAACAGATGGGATGAAGGAAAGTAGAAAAGAAAAAGACAAAAATGTATGTAGGTATATATGAACATGCATATATGCAGGAGGGCTATTATGGTTCTACTATTGTATTATATCACTTAATGCTAAGCAATAATCGATGACGGGTTATTTGATCAATCTTGTATGTCTGTATGTGTTATTCTGAACACATACTTCAAAGATATCAATATGTAAAGCAGCAACTATTTGTGTTTTTTGTTTTTGTTGTTGTTGTTTCTGCTGTTGTTGATGTTTGCCTGTTTTGTTTTTTGTCTTTGGATTTTTGGTTTTTGTGTTTTTTCTGTTGTTGAGAGGATTAATTGTCTGACTAAATTTGCATGTCTGTATATGGGCTTATATATTTACACTTCGAAGATATCAATGGATAAAGCAATAACCACTGTTGAGATCATATCACCTTGTCGATAGATTAGTTGTGATTGTACTAGTTTTTATGCTAATTGGTGTCTGTTTGTCAATATGTTTTTGTACTTGTATTTTTTTAAATTAAAAAAAAAACCCTAGAAAAAATAGGAATAGATGGCCTCCACCTCAATCTAATCAAAGCCATCTATGACAAGCCAAGAGCCAACATCATACTAAATGGAAAAAACTGAAAGTTTTCACTTTAAAGACAGGAACAAGACAAGGATTTCCACTGTCAGCACTACTACTGAACATAGTTGTAGAAGCATCAGCCAGAGTAATTAGACAAGAGAGAGAAATAAAAGGAATACGGATAGGAAAGGAAGAAGCGAAACTATCGCTATTTGAAGATGACATGATACTTTACATGGAAGACCCCAAAAACTCCAGAGGAAGACTCCTTCAATTAATTGACATATTCAGCAGAGTAGCTGGATACAAAGTCAACACTCAAAAATAAATAGCATTCCTATACACAACAAACAGGCTGAGAGAGAAATTAAGGAAACCATACCTTTTACAATAGCGTCCAAGAAAATGAAATATTTAGCAATCAATCTAACAAAAGAGGTAAAAGATCTTTTCAATGAAAACTACAGTATTCTGAAAAAAGAGATCAAAGAGGATTTCAATAAATGGAAAAATATTCCCTGCTCATGGTTTGGAAGAACCAACATTGTGAAAAAGGCCATACTTCCAAAGTTGTTGTACAGATTCAATGCAATTCGCATTAAACTACCATCAATGTACCTCACAGATCTAGAGAAAATACGCCTTAAGTTCATCTGGAACCAGAAGAGACCCAGAATATAGTGACCATTGTTGAATTCCTACCATCTTGATTAGTAAAACTGTATCATTTATAATTTTTTATTATCTTTTATTTTTCTTTATTTTTTGATCAACCTTGCATTCCTATGTCTGGTAATGTGAGCATCTTCGTTGAAGATAACAATATGTATTATATTAACCATTGTTCATTTCCTATCATCTTGTTTCGAAATTCTGTATCACTTTTATTGGTTTTTGTATTTTGTTTTATCTTTGTTATTTTGTTTTGTTTTCTCTTTAAAAGAAAATAAATACAATATCTTTTATCAGAAACTAATGATTCCTGGATGTGTAAGTGATAAAAAAGAGCCTGAGCTATTTGTGCATTTTGTATATCTATAAAAATTTAATACTCTGATGAGGAAAATGGGAAAGAAAGAAGGGAAAAGGAAAAAGCATATACTATACATATTCAATTGAGTAATGATCATTATACGCTAATTTGTCTGAGTTCATTGAAAGGGAAGTTTGTAATATTGTTTAAAAAATATTCCCTAGCTATATGTTGTACTCTGATTTTTCCTTATCTATTATCCTATCTTGACTCTGCTTTATATTATTTCTATTTTTTCTCTTAAAAACAAACAATTTGATACATTTTAAGGTAATTTTTATATTTTCACTGTAGTATGTTATATGTGAACATTATGAAAAATTACTAAAGTGTAGTTGCTTTGAAGCTAATAAGGGTAAACATATAATTTGAAATAAGCAGGGAAAGAAAAATAAAAGATTTGAAAACGCAAGACTTCACAAGGAAATCATACATTTTATGCTACATTCTCCCAGATATGCAGAAGGATAAGGTGAGGATAACAGATATCAGTATCCACACACGTAGAAATGTTCAACATTCTTCCCAAGGAAACAGGTTTGGAGGATATCCTGCCATCTTCTCCTGATATATTTTATCAAATGCTTCAGCTTGGGACACAGTGAAGTGATTCTTCCAGTCCCCACTGACTCCTGGAAAATGTAGCACAGAGATCTGATCAGATCTACTGATGTGGCGTAAGACTTCAGCACCTCACTGATCAATTCCTAGGTTAACGTGACATAGAGAAAGGAGACGGCATAGCTGAAGGACCATTTGGCAGCCAATGGCCAATGAGAGCCCTTTTATACCAGGGTGTCCATCATTACACTTCTGCCTGCAGAAAAATAATGTCATTCCTCCTGCTCTGTCCCAGCTGATCCTGTATATTGCCCTTCAGCCACAAGCCTGGCTCTACCTTTTCATGCCTTTAGAATCTAGTCCTTTTCACCATGTCTGCTTCTACTGGATTGCCACAAGTCAACAGCATTCGCCATCTCACTTAACATAGTAAGTTTCAACTGGAATGTCCAGTTTTCTGAGTAAGCAGCTCAATTTCCAAGTGGAAATAATTCATAAGCCTGCATATTCTCTAGCTGTGAATTTCATTTGATATTTCTACTTGATTCATAAGAAATATTTCAAAACATTTTGTATCTGTTGCTAGGGCTGTGATAACAATGTATACAGACCAGGTGGGTGCCTTAAACAAAAGACATTTATTTCTCATGTTTCTGGAGGTTGGAATATTAGCTTATGCTGATGAGGGACTTGGTCTCTTCTGAAGATGCTCGGGGAGGCATATGTTGTAGGCCTCCCTCCTTCAGTATAAATGACAATCTTGTTCCATGTCTCCATACTGTTATCCCTCTGTGTCTGTGACTTTCTCTTTTAAAAATGGCATCGATGTTTGACTATGATCTGACACAGTAGCATCATTTTAACCTAATTACATCTGTAAAAAAACTTCCTGTCAAAATGCTATAGTACTCAGAGATTCCACCTCCACATGTTAATTCTTGAATATAAACAACTCAATCCAATTATTTTGGTCATGAAAACATGTTTTTCGAAGTTGTGCCAAACACTCTCATTAATAATGGCAGAGACAGGTTGAATCCCTCTATATTCCAGGTTTCATATTTTCTCTGAATACTGAACCACTAATGAGCCAATGGCATCAAGTTGTGAACAAACCTCATTAAATCTTGTGGCCTAATTAAAAGATTTAGCCCTGATGTATTAACAGCTTCAATATTCTAACCAGTTAGGTGAAGATTCACTACCACATGTAAATTACTATACTTTAAATCAAAGAAATGATGCATGTATTATGTTTTATTAATTCTCCTCTGTTCAGACAACTACTACTACCAAAAAGTCATACAGGATAGCTAATTGTACTACTGATGTCTGTTGGTTTGTTGAAAGAAACTGTTAATGTGTAATGGATTGATCAGTCTTGCATGTCTATGTGTGGTTATATGTCCAAACATTTTAAATATGAGATTATATAATATAACAACCATTGTTGATATGCTATCACAATGTTTTGAAATTTGGTATCACTTTTATTGTTCTCTATGCTGTCTTCTTTATGTATCTGTTTTTGCTACATTGGTTTTCTTTAAAAACTTAAAAACAAAACATATGGATATATAAGGATAGATGGAGTAGGTGTATTGCTGATGTCTGTGGTTTATTGAAAGGAACAGTCAATGCTTAAAATTTTCTTTTTTCTTGACCAATTTTACACACATAAATTTGGAATCAGAATGACTGGCCAGAAAACAACATGCAGTATAAGAACCATTGTTGAACACCTTCTATTTTGTATGGTGAAGCTCTGCATCACTTCTAATGTTTTTAAAACTATTTTCAAGTTCTAATTTTTGCTTCTTACTCATTAGTTTGTTTGAACAATCTTACATTCTTATCTCTAGTGTACTGAGCAACTTTCTTCAAGATAACAGAATGTAATTTAGCAACCATTGTAAATGTCTAATATTTTGTCCTGAGGTCTTGTATCATTTTTGTTGTTTATGTGTTGTTTTGTTAGTCTTCTCTGTAGTCTTGTCAGATTTTTAATTTTTTAAATAGAAAAGTCAATGAATTCCTATTTTGTGCCAGGTACTACCTTCTACACTAAAAAAGCACAGATACTACTAATTGACTAAATAAAAACTACATATTGCAGTCCTTAGAAGTATCCACTTAATCTAGTTGAAAGATTTGGTTATGAGCCTTAATGCTACTGAGAAGTTCTAAAAATTTTAGGTGTGGCACGTTTTGGAAAGAGGTTAGGTCACTTGGAATATGTCCTTGACAGGCACTGAGGGAGAACAGATGATAATTAAGGCTTAATTGGTCATCACTACGAGGACAAGGACAAAAGCTCAAATATCTTAACTCTACGTTCTGTTCTAAACAAGAGGAATGTCTGCTGTGTCCCTTGACAGAGTTTGAAAGCAGAACATTTTTCTTACCTTTCCTTATAAGTGAGAAATTCTCATTCACATAACTATCAGGCAACAAGCTGAAGTTGGATATGTTGTTTTCTTTCATGAATTGAAAGGAGCTATACTTGAGGACTAAAACTATTTCTTCTGGTTTTAACTTCTTTCCCAAGAATTCACAGATCTTCTCTACAGTGATTCTTGTGTCCTAAAAGAAGCAAAACCCAGAGCAAGAATTGATGAGGAAGGTCAATGAGGAGAGAACAAGGAAGGAGCTACCAAGGACAGGGAAGGGGAAAGACGATGACAGTTAAAATGTACCAAAGGTAGAAATGTTAGAGTCAGATCAAGAAGAGGAACAGAGTGAGACAGGCAAAATGACATGGCCTGAAGTGTGTGAATAACACAAAGATGAGAAGGGATTCCCAATGTGGTTGGGTACAGCACACCGTTGAAACAGGACCTGGGCAGGGCATGATGGCACACTCCTGTAATCCTAGCACTTGGGACGCTGAAGCAGGAGGATCCTTACAAATTTGAGGCCAGCCTCAGCTAGAAGGTGAGCTCAAGGCCAGCCTTAACTGCATAGTGAGACCCTGTCTCAAAAAGACAAAAAAAAAAAAAAAAGAAAACCCAAAAACAGGTATGATGACGCTCGCCTGTAATCCCAGCACTTGGTAGGCTGAGATAGGAGGATCATTGTGAGTTCGAGACCAGCCTGGGCTACAAAGTGAGCTCAAGGCCAGTCTGACCTGCATAGTGGTACCATGTCTGAAAAAGACAAAAAACCAAAACAGGACCTGGGACTTTCATGGCCACTCTTAGAAACACAAACAACAGCAAGACTCAGCAGGCAGAGGTGAGAACTTGACAAAGATTCATGCTTACACCAAAAAATGACTGTTTCCAGTAATTAATGTTTCAATAAACCAAAGCATTTAAAACATCATATACTATATGACCTCAACAGTTACTCTTTACTGAGGCAGTATGATAAGAACAGCAGCCTTTGTAAAAAGGAAGAGTTTGCTTTGTATTCTATTGCATGATCCACACATCATACCTAGGAAGGAGACACACATGTGGCAGTAAGGAAAGATGTGTTCCTTGGGTGATTTCAAAGGAGGTTGTAGGAGTGTGCACCTTTGGATGCTAAGCTCAGGACCCAAGGCTTCTTGACATAGACAGAACTCATGCTAAAAACCTAGAAGGCCGCACTGAAGTAGCCCAAAAAGTTGATGGTGGATTTGTTTCTGTGCCAGAGGGTAAAGCCTGTATTATATTATTTTCTCTTTTCCAACTGTCCACTCAGTTTTTTTCACTTACACTCTTATTATTAATTTTACTGATATATTTTAGATATACATAAAGATCACATTCATTAGAAGGAGTTTCTACCTCTATATGGTTCTTGTTGGTTCTTTTTTTTCCTCAAAACCTCTCTCCTCCTTTCAATCCCTAATCCCTTACTTATTTACAGAAGCTTCGCTGCCATTTTCTTCCTGCTATTCTTGTTTTCTTTTTCCTTCATTCCTTGATCTCTCCCCTGTCCCTTGTTCACCTTCTCATTTGAATACTTTCTTGGTTTTCCCGGTACCTGTTGTACGCCTTGGTCCCAGTACCTGTTCTGCCCTTTCACTTTCTCCCACTAGAGAAACAAGGTTATATTTAAATATGTGTGTCAGAATTATCTCATTTAATGGTACGGACCCTTTTTTCCCTTCCTTCCTTCCCCATCTGCTTTTCCTCCTTCCCTAGTTTCTTTATTTTGAATAATTATTTTTTTGTACTTGAAAATATCTTTTTTAAAATTTGCACCTTATTTACACGTTTGATATCTCACACCAGAGTAACACCATGATATTTACACATGTGAGTCTGACTTCTTTCACTTAAGAGTATAATATTAAGGTGCATCCATTTACCTACAATGCCTCAAGTTTATCCTTCTTTATGGCTGAGTAGTGCCTCATTTATGAAAAACCACATATCTATTCATTCCTTGTTTGATGGGCATTTTGTTGTTTCCAAGATATAGCTATTTTATGAAATGTACTGCTATAAACATGGGTGCACATGTATTGCTGTGGTATGATGCTTTTCATTCTTCCAGGAAGACACCCATGATAAAATGACTAGATCAAATGGATCTCTACTCCTAGATTTTTTCAGAATGCTCTTCATGCATTTCCACAGTGCTTTCACCAGTCTACACTCTCACTAACAATGCAGAAGGGTACATTTTTAGCATAGCCCATCCAACATTTTTTATTGTTTTATTTATTGATAATAGCCCCATTCTTCCTGGGGTGAGATGGAATTCAGTTTGCCTTAATTGACATCTCTTACATGACCAGTGATGTTAAACCATCCCTGTAGCCCTGGAATGAGTCCTGCTTCTTAAAGGTGTGTAATCTTCTTGATGATTTGCAGCATTCTATTTACAAGTATCTTCTTGAGGACTTTTGCATCTATGTTCATTAGAGAGATTGGCCTGTAGTTCCCTTTTTTGGTTGGATCTTTCTTTGGTTTTGATATCAATATAGTACTTGTCACCAGGAAGACATTGGAAGTATCGTTTCCCTTGCAATTTCCTTGAAGAGTTTCATCACTAGTGGCATTCAATCTCTTAACCTCACAGAAGTCAGCTGTAAATCTCTCAGGACCTAGAGTTTCATTTTTTGGTAAATTTTTAATTACATTTTCAATTTCACTAACTCATATTGAGTTTTTGAGAATCTTTATACCTTCTTGATACAGTCTTGGCAGTTTCTATGTATCTAGGAATCTGTCCATTTCTTTTGTTTTCCAAGTATTTACAGTACACATTCTTGAAAATACTGATGATATTGTGAATTTCCACAGGACCCATTGCAATTTCACACTTTTCTTTCTTAATCGCATGGATTTGGGTCTTTATTTCTTCCTTCTGATAAGGTGAACTAAGGGCTTACCCATTTTATTTAATCTTTCAAGGAACCAACTCTTCAATTCCTTTATGCACTGAATTGTTTTCTTAGTCTTAATTGCATCAATTCCTGCTCTTATCCTTATAACTTCCCCTATGATTTGAGCTTTAGCCTTTATTTGTTCCTCATTTCTAGAGGTTTGAGGTTCAACATTAGGTTTTTTATGTGAGCTCATTCTATTTTCCTCATGTGAAATTTCAGTGCTATCAATTTCCCTCTTAGGACTGCTTTCATTGCATCCCATAAGGTCCTGTATGTTGTCTTAGCATTATCATATAATTGTAGAAATTCTATAAAATCTTCTTTCATTTCATGTGACTCCTTAGTGGTTCAGCAGGATGTTACCTAATTCTCAGCTTTTTCAGTGTTTTTTATGGTTTCTTTGGCCATGAATTTCCAATTTAATTGCTCTTTGGACAGACAGTATACATAGGATAATTTTAATTCCTTTGGATTTACTTAAGCATGTTCTATGCACTAGTATGTGGCTTACACTGGAGAATGTCCCATGTGCGGCTAAGAAGAATGTATATTGTGATGCTGTGGGGTGGAATACTCTGTAAATATCAGAAAGTCGATTTGTCCACAAGTTTGTATTAGTTCGGATATTTCTTTGTTGTTTATGTCTGGTTGATGTATTTGTGACAGTGGAGTATCAAGTTGCCCATTATAATTTTTTTGGTGTTTATTTGATTTCTCATGTCTGTTAATATTTGTTTTATGTACTCGTACTTTAGTACACTGATATTTGGTGCATATATATTTATGATTGTCATATCTTGCGCTTGGAATTTCATCTTAACAAGTATGTAGGAACCTTTGTCTGTTTTGATGAGTCTTCATTTGAAGATTGCATTTTCAGCAAATAAAGTAGTTTCTCCTGCTTTCCTCTGGGTTCCTGTTCAAAGGAGTATTGTTTTCTATTCTTTGATTTTCAGCCTAAGAATATCTTTTAGATTTAAATGTGTTTCTTGTATACAGCATATTGTTGGAGTTTTGTTTCTTGATCCATTCTGCCAGTCTGTTTCTGTTGATTAGTGAATTAAAAACATTTACATTGATGCTTATAACTGATGTGTGTTGGCTTATTCTTCTCATTTTATTTTCCTGTTGTTGGTACTCTGCCCTTCCCTCCTGTTTAGTTGCTTTCCTGCCAGATTGATTCTCTGCATTGGTGCTCTTGTCATTTTGGCCTCCTTTATTTATTCTAAAATATCCTTGACAGTATTTTGGAGAGCTGGGTATGGGGTCATGGATTTATTCAGTTGTTCTTCACATGGAAGCATCTTATTTCTCCATCCACTTTGAAAGGTATTTTTACAGGATGCATAAATGTGGGTTGGAGGTTGTTTTCTTTAGTACGTTAAATACCTCATGCTGTTCTTAATTTCAGAGTTTGTGTTAAGAAGTCTGTTGTGGTTCTGATGGGAATTCCATTATAGGTGAACTGTTTCCTTTCTCTAACAGCCCTTGATATACTGTTCTTGTGCTGAGTTTCTGGGACCTTCATTATTACATTCTTTGGTGCACATTTATTTTGGGCATGTCTAATTGAAGTTCCATATGCCTCACTTGTTCTGAATGTTAACTTCTTTACTGATCTTTGGGAAGTTTTCAGCCTTTATATCTGTGAAGAGGTCTTTAACGGGGTTTGAGCTACCTTTGGCTTTTCATTAACACAAATCAAACTTATGTTGTTCATTGCTTCATCTTGCAGGTGTTGAATGGATCTTTCATGGTCTCTTGCTATTTTTAAGATGCTTCTTTTTTGTGGGTTACTAAATGCAATTCTGTTTTCTAGATCTGATACTCTATCCTTTCATCATTCAATCTATTCCAAATATTTACAATGGAATTGTCAACTTTTGGGCTATCTACTTGGATCTGTTTCATATCTTCCATTTTTTTCCTCTTTTGGGCATTCATGGTTTCTATCGTTTTCCTAAGCTGCTCTATTTTGTTTTATCAGTGTCTACTCTGAATTAATTAGATCTGTCTTTCATTTTGATTGTCGTGTTGTTTTTGACCTCAGAGATTATTTTTCTATAGCTATATCTCTTTGCTTTTTCACTTCTACTGCTATCATTTCAGAAAGACCAAGCGTGTGACTTCCAATTTCCTCTATCTCACTGTGCTGTGGACTTTTCCTGGGAAGACTAGAGGTCTAGGGTTGCATTTCGCTTCTGTCTCTTGTCATTTGTTTATGTCTTATTTTCTGTGCTGGTGCTTGAAGATTTCCTATGGTGGGCAATTTTATCCCTCTCCATGCACGAGTTCCAATACTCCCCTTATGAAAGGTTAATTCCTCAGAATTGTCTTCCACATGGAGGTAGTTCTTAGTCTTTGTGTTTCTCCCAAGAACCTACCTTCCAATTTATGAAGGAAGAAAAGTAAATATTTACTTGGCTCAGCACCCCTTCCTTTAGTCATGTACCATGGTGATGGTTATTACATAACAATGTTGGCACAGGAAGGAGGAAAACTGACAAGGTAATGTGTGATATGGTGGCTAAGGTACTGCATTTAGCAATAACTATATCATCAATCACAGCCTAGCAACTGAAAAACAGTGGTAACTATTTATTTGGTACCTTTGAGCTTAAGAGCAGTCTCTACAGCTATATAACAAAATTCAACATACCAGGAACTTGGATAAAATGTTTCCCTTGGTAAATTGATCTTTCCCTGTTTGGGTGGTATTTAAGAGTATTACAGAAAGGTAGCACGTTGAGTGAGGAGAAATGCAGTAGAAGTAAGGCTGTAAGACAAAGGATGGTCACCCAATTTGGGGGGGGGGGGTCTTGAGAATGGTGCAGAAAAGAATGAAAGAAAAGGCAAAAGGCAAACCAATATTGAGACACTGTTTATTCACATGAAACTGTCATAAAATAAACACAATTCAAGGAAGAGAGAAAGATAAATACAACAATGTAAAACTACAGGTAAGAAATCCAATTAGTCAAAAGAAAACACAATAAAAAGAAACCAAGAACAAACAAATATCATAAGACAAAAAGAACCAATAAAACAACTACAAACTGGCCCAAATCAGCCTGAAAAAGAAAAATCAATCAAACAAGGAAAAAGAAGGAGAAAAATAAAATACTTCTGTTCGCTGCAATTCTGTGGTAGTGTCCACGTCAGATCCCAGAGATGTGTTGTGCAGTCCTACCAAGTTTGCCCTAGAATTCGTGCTGGATTAGAGGCTGACGTTGTCTTCTGGTTATAGGGGCTAGGGCTGACCTTCAGCTGACAACATTTTGGATGTCCAATTCTCCTTAGTGTATCTGTCTGTATGGCACTATTCCAGATGTCATGCACTTGTGTAGGGAAAGAGAGAGGATGCTCCCAGACCCAGGTACACTTGTCACCTTCCAAACATTGGCCACCTTCTTCTGTTCTACGCCACTAGCTTTTCTTATCCACTGGTCCCTCAGTAGGGTCAATGACCTTGTCCCACCATAGCACAAGTGGGTTTTCATGCTTGTGCAACTATCTCAGGGTGTCTCTGCTGCTCCCAAACCAGAAGACCTATTCTGGTCCATTGTATTTAGAGTTAAGAGTAGTTTTGGCAACCATCTGCATGAACTCTGGCTGGTGCCAGCTTATATCTCCCAGAAGATTTCCCCTGAGCCTGCTGACAACTGCCAACAGTCCACTCTGACTAGGTGGCTCTTCCTTTATTCCACTCAGGAGCTTTTACATTGAGCTGACGCAGGCATCTTCTTCTACTGGAATTTACCCTGTTCACTTTGGAGTAAAATGGTGACACCCCCCATCTTCTTTATTCTCCTTTAGCCCAATTCTGTTTCACTTATCTTTATGCCAAAGCACAGCACCGGTTCACCTCACTCACCAACTGCAGATTTTTTGGGCCACTGATTTTGTTGGGCCCCATGGTGGTGGCAATAATGGTGCACTGCTTGTTGGGGATCTCATTTATATTCTTAAAGATCAACAATTTAAATATCAACCTTTGAATACATACATATATTAATACATAGTAGCTTTAGAAATAAATAAAGTACAACATGGCACATTAATATGCATATATTGTGTAATGATCACGTTTGGGTAACTGGCAGAACTTTCAACTCACACAAACCTCATTGTGTTGGGAACACCAACTTATCAGCAGCATCACAAGCCCTGCCCACAGAAACTGTCCCATCAACAATAAACATCATGGTCTGCCTCAGCATGCTGAAAAATACTCTGACATGTTAGGAATTGAAACAAACAAGAAAACCTGAGGAAATCATGAACCAAAATTAGCAGAAAGCCAGAATAAAGGAAATGAAGACCAGAGAGTTAACCCCTGGCTTAGGGGATTTTCATGAAACTAAACTTTGATAGAGACTGAATTTTGACAGAGAAGGTAGAAATCAAGCTCCTGAGAGAGCACAGGCGGGAAGGAGAGAATGTGTGCTGACCACGGAACACAGGTTACCTTCTTCAGTTCTTCATAACTCACCACCAGCATATTTATCCTCTCTTTCATGGACAGCCAGCCACGAAAGTGTTCAAACCATTACACATAAGGCACTGCATGGGGATGCACAAGGTGTGACAGATTACAAACTCTAGAAATTAAGGATCCCATGTATAAACTCCTAACTTCCCTCTCCCCCATCACATCATTAAGGTAAAATGCACAAATTAGTCTGGTATAGATTTTCAGTGAACACCATGATTTTGATACATACATGTAAACTGCAGTGATGTGAAACACCAAGACATGAGAAACTTGAACTTCTAACAAGAAATGGAAAGAGGGGCCAGTAAGTGAACTGCAAGATTCGTGTCTCACTGTTTCACCTAACAATATGGTCGCAAAATGTATCCATTTCCAATGAGGAGAAAAGTTTAACCTGCTTCATGGCAGAGAAGTGCTTCATCATGGAGAGATGCCATATTTTCCTTATTCAATCATCTGTTGGTGGACATTTGAGCTGCTTCCAAAATTCAGCTATTATACATTATGCTGCTATAAATAAGGGTATGCACGTATCACTGTAGTATGATGTTCTTGTCTTTCTGGAAGATACCTAGAGGGGGAATGTCTGGGCCACCTGTAGTTTCTATTTATAGTTTGATTCTTTGTTTCTTTGTTCTTATGAGTACACCTTTGTAGTATTTGCAGCTCACTGTTACCTTGGGAATGTGTACATGGCCATAATAGAACTTATTTCTTTTCTTAATCCACCCCTCTACCCACTTCCACCCTTCTCTAATTTCACTTTCCCATTTTCACTCTTGTTGGTATTATTAATTTTATCTCATACAATGGTATCTAATCTTTACATTCCTTGAGCTAATTTGGTTCTTGTCCATGACAGATGTTTATTCCACTTCTCTGATTT
The DNA here is from genome assembly GCA_004027595.1 of Dinomys branickii. Taxonomy (NCBI): domain Eukaryota; kingdom Metazoa; phylum Chordata; class Mammalia; order Rodentia; family Dinomyidae; genus Dinomys; species Dinomys branickii. The sequence continues at coordinate 13,029 of PVLD010032861.1, forward strand.
TGCCTTCTCACTCACCCATCACACTTGATCCCTTGAAAGCCTCCTTTTTGTAGGAAAGCCATGCCCTTGTCTCATTTTATCCATCATTTATTATTCTCTTTGTATTTACTTTCACTTACTCAGATAAGAAATAGTACATGGGAGGAGAAAGTGTAACCAAGGAAGGGGACAGGATGCAGAGGCACTGCCATATGTAGGGGTCAGGATGATGACTAAGATGCAGAAATCAGTAGGAAGAGGAGGAGTTGGCCATAAAGGAGGAACAAGACACTACCCAAAGCACCTTTGTATGTCAGGGGGATCAATGAAACGCAGGGAGCCATTGCTGCCTGGCACTGAATAACTTCAGTTTCCTCCTTCAGGGATTCCCCAGTTCCTGGTACTAAATAACTCTAGTTTCCTTGTTCACAGGTTGATAAGAAAGCATGAGCTGGGCATGGTGGTGGATGCCTGTAATCGAACTACTTGGGAGACTAACGAAGGTAGAAGGACCCCTGCAAATTTAAAATCAATGTGGATCCGGGGAAGATGGCGACCGGGTGAGCAGCAAGGGAGCGAACCTCCTTAATAAACACCACCAGCTCGAGACAGACTTGGTGAGCGTGAATGCCGGGACCTCGGCTGGGAAGTTTAAACAGGGCGTATTTCTCTGAGATGCCGGGGGAGATGTGGTAGGGCGGACCAGGCTGCCAGGGCGAGACGTGGGAAACTCCCAGACGCTGGGAGCCGGGGACGATCCCCGCAGGGAAGAAGCGGGGATCGGTACAGGCGCAGTGGGAGCGTGGCCGCCTCGGGCCCTCCCGCCTCCCGAGACGGTGCAACCCCCCGGCGACTCCCGACAGAGAACGGCTTGCTAGCGGCGGAGACGCCCGGCAATCCCACGTTTCGCGCGTGTCGGGCGAGCCGCGTGCAGGGCCCCAAACGCCGCTGGGAGCAGAAAAATTTGCGAGGCCCTAGCGCCCTGAGAGCACGGACGCCTCGATTCCTCCCGCCACCCGAGCCGGTGCAGCCCCCCGGTGACTCCCGACAGAGATCGGCTTGGTGGCGGCGGAGACGCCCGGCGGTCCCACGTTTCGCGCGTGTCGGGCGAGCCGCGCGGACGGCCCCAAAAGCCGCTGGAAGAGGAGAGAGGGATTTGCTGGGTCCTAGCGCCCTGAGAGCACGGACCCCTCGATCCCTCCCGCCCCCC
>PVLD010032862.1:0-14217 GCA_004027595.1 Dinomys branickii
CTGCCCAGAGGCCAGGAAGAGCTCATCAGGAACACTGAAGTAGCTGTGCCTGGCAAAGATTAAGGTGTGAACAGTTCCTGCAGTAACTGCCCAAGCTCACCCAAAGGGCTGGTCCTGAGCACACATATATTGGAGATGACTGGGCTACTTCCTAAGGAAACAAAGGGAAATGTTTGTGTTTGCTGCTGCCAGTGTACCAGCCTGGGCATTATACAAGCAGAGCAGCCAGTTTCTCAAAATCTACACAAGCAGATTGCCATAGCAAACCATGGTGAGAAACCAATGCAAGGGGCTACACCCTCAGGAGGCATCCCAAATGCCCTTGTGCTGCATAATAGGACATGCTGCCCCAAACCCTTATCCCTGAGTGATGACATCCAGTTCCTGGTTGCCTCTTATGAGCCAGAGAGGCTTGCTGGGCCACGGACACCATGGAAACCAGTGGGGACCTCTGCAGGTCCAAGATCCAATTAAAAATACACAATATTTTTAATAACTTAAGAAATCTTCCTCCTGAAGAGGTTGAAAAGGAAGAAGAGACAGGAATACAAGGGAAAGGTCTGAAACCTTGGTGTATAAATTTTGACCAACAGGTACAAGCTCTTTTCCCCTCCCCCAAAGAAGTGAGTAATGTTTTGATAGCTCAGGTTTGGTCAATAAGTGAACCAAAAGCAAAGTAAAAGAGGAATTCAGTGTTGCAGGATAAGTCCCAAGGTCACTGGATGTAAGTATCGTTACTGGATTTGGACTGTTTTAGTGGCATCAGTCTCTAATCTTGCTGCTACAAGAAGGTCAAAGGGGACAGTCTATTGGCAGTGCCTGCTTGGGGGTCCTCACCCACACCCTCTGCTGCCCTGTGGGCCTGTTGTGTAGGTGTGAGAGCTTCCCTACTACCATAAGCAAGACATACACACAACCCAGAGGCACACACTGACCAAGCTGATGCTCAGGCTGGGGTTGACTTGGCAGACAACATACTTCTGCCTCCTGGGTGGACACTCTGAGCTCTGCTGGGGGACAGGTTTGGATCCAAGGAGCAAGGTCTCCAAGGCTTCCTTCTCCTCTCCCTTCTGTGCAGTTGACCCTATTCTCCTCACAGGGCCTCAGTGACGCAGGGTCGGCCTTGGCCATGTTGCATTGTCCACGTCTTGGGGACATCAGTGACAGCACAGGCCATCTTCAGCTTTCATGCTAATGCACAGCCTGGCTTTAACCTGGCTTGCTTCTCCTCTGCCCACTAGGTGGATGGAGTGGAACCCAGGCTTCCCCTTGAGTATAGACGCCAAATGCCACAAAGATTTACCCCGCAACATCCAGTTTGACAGTGAGAAAGGCGTGGACTTCGTCCTGAACTACTCCAAAGCGTGAGTTTCCAAGTGCTGCAGTGGCTGTGGCAGGGGCAGCAGGCCCAGCCTGGACCTCCTGTGGGATCTGGACCTCAGTGGCAGCCAGTCCAGAAGTTCCTGCCTCGTTTTACTATCTTAGCCACAAGTGGATCCTTGGTGCCCAGCTGCCGGGATCACCTGTGTCTACCGGGTAACTCCCCTTCCAGGTATCTCCAGAGGACAGCCCGTCATCACCCACATGGCCATCCTTCTGGGGCCTGGACAGTGACCAAAATGACACAGGGCAGTGCTGACAGATGCTAGACTTCCCTGTCCACTCACCACAGTGCTCCATGAGGTAGCATAGTCCTTGTCCACTCTGCAGTTGAGGAAGCTGTGGAAGGAGCATCCAGCAGCATCCACAAGGCCTCTTAATGACAGGTGGCAGATATTGAGCTCTGTGCTACCAGGGTTTTGCATGGCATCCTTAAAGCAGCCAGGTCTGAGACCCTGGGTCAAATATGATCCACCCAAGGGTGGCAGGGCCATGCAGAGGGAATCTGTACACTTCAGAGGCTGACAAGGACCCTGGCAACCAGTGCCATCAGAGCACACCCAAGGGTGCTGGGGACCTCTTCCACTGACATTCTTTCGTTGGTGGGCCGGGAAGGCTTTGCTGTCAAGGGCACCTGGCCTCATCACTGGCTGGGAAGATACAGGCGGGTATGGTGGGACAGGAAGAGTCTGGCCCCACTCATAGGACAGCTGGGTTGTGACATTTCCTGGTGGCTTCAGGAGGGGAGCCTTGTGTGCTTACTGCCCATGTCTAGGCTGATAGGATGTGGTCTACTGTGAAGGACATTGAGACAGCTTCCTTCCTGTGGTGCAGGACTGCACAGGATGGGACTGAGCCCAGGCAAAGTGAGCAGGGCTCAGCTTGCCCTGACAGACTGATGGTCTGGGGTTGGGAGTGACGTGTCGTTGTCCAGATCCTGAGGCCTGTGCGGCCCTGTGGGCCATGTCCTTGTATTCCAACTGTGAATCTAGAGCTCTTCAATAAGGAAGTGTGTCTGGACGGAACAGTACTCATGTTCTTCTCCTCCTGTATGTAAACAGCTGTCACCCAAAGCAATAGGAATCAGATGTTAGGGTCACACAGGGCTGATTCAAAGACAGCCAGATGTGCTTAGGGGTGGTGCAGATTCTGAGCGGTTTTACCAGGCTCAGAGGGACTAGAGGGTGATGCTATGTGGCCTCCCTGGAAGGCACAGGTGCTGAAAAGGAGGCGAGAACAGCTGTGAGGAGGGAGCTGCAGAAGGGCCAGGCTGGGCAGCAGGGAGGGACAGTGCGCAGTCCCATGGAGGAGGAAGAGGGAGCAGCAGAGCCGAGGCAGGGGACACGCATCACTGAAAGCAGCTGTGAGCTCTGGGTAGGTGCATCCTGGGTGGATTTGCAGAAGTGGAGTGTAGAGGAAGTGGTCCTGAGGCCATGAGATCCCTGGCAGTGCAGGACCAGACTGACCCTTTAGTGGGGCCATGTAGCCAAGGCTCTGAGGCAGGAGGTGGCACAGAGGCAAGTGTGTGCCGGGACAGGTGGGACCACGGGGGCTGGCACTCAGCATGTCAAGAAACGACAGGCCAATGGTCAGATGCTCCTTCCAAGCCAAGGCCTTCATGTTGACTAAGGTCTGTGACTGTGGCCACCCTGGGCACTGGTTCTGAGGGGGCAGAGAAGGGGTCCTCAGGTGAAGAACTGGGTGTGGGGGAAAGAAAGAGGAAATGTGAGGATGCCTAGGGGAAGGGGGGCTGCTGGGCATTGTGGCCTTCATCAGTGGGTCCCAGGACACAGAGCTGGGGCTGCAGATTTAACAGGAAGTGAAAATACAGTCAGAGAAATTCTGTTCACTCCAGTGCTTTATGGATGTCCGGCTGGCCCTGTGGCCATTAGCACACTTCCGGTGCATTTAACAGATGGGGTGATAGCACAGCGAGGTTCAGGACTGGTGTTGAGGCCCTATGCTAGGATGGTAGCCTGGTGCTCGGTGCTGACCTGCTTCCCGGGTGATGCATGTGCCTGGCAGGACTGCCCACCAGTGTCCATGTTCAGACCCTGTGCCCATGGTGGGGAAATGGGGACTCTGAGATGCAAGACCCCACTCTGGGGTGCTGAAAATCCATGTAGCCAGGGCCAGGCTTTGTCCGCATGGGTCAGCTGGGCAGTGAACCCTGCCATGGTCAAGCAGGTCCCCTCCCCTTGTGCAAAACTGAAACCCGTTGCCAAGGTCACCATGGAACCCTTCTCTGCCAAACCCCTATTCTGGGCAGCTTGGCTTCTCGGCTACTTCTGGGAAATGAGCATTTCCTCCGAGCCATCTGCTGTGTCTGGAAAGAGGCCAGTCCTGCTCCATGAGCTCCATCCCCACCCCAAAGGCAGAACCTCGAGATGGGAAAGGAGAACTGGGAGATGGGAGCACAGCAGGGGGAAGCAGATGCTTGGCCACAGCTTGTGTTCATCCAGGCTTCACACAGGAAAAGGCTGTAGGACAGGGGTAGGAATGCCTGCCAGCTGTGTTATTACCTGGCCGGCTGTCACCTAGCTATGACACTGCCTGTCTGTGCCCTTTGAACCAGCCAGGTGTGCTCTTCAGGCTACAGCTTCCTTTTTTGTGCAAACACGGATCTTTGAAGTCCTAAGTATTCTGCTTATCCATAAGTATGCAGAAGAATTTTGCTTCCAGATGCCAGGCAAAATCTCCCCTCCCAACCTCACTTCTTCTTGGGTTTGTGGTTTCCCCTGAGGATGACCACATCCTACCCACTTCAGTGCCAACCTCCATGTTAGGGTCAGAGGGCCCAGCTGGGGAGGCTGTGACTCACCCTAGCTCCCCAAAACTCCCTGGGGTGGGGATCCTGGCGCAAGACCTCATTTCCCGGCATCATGTGGTGCCGGGCCCTCCTCAAGCCCAAGCAGGATGTAATGGGCCTGGAAGACCTCTCGTCCCACAGAAATAAGTCCTTTTTACCCCACAGGGCTCTGCCCAGGGCAGTCAGCTCATCAGGGAGCTGGTCCAGGGAAGAGGTGCTCAGGTAGACAGGGGCCGAGCTGGAATGTCACATTCTTAGGCCAGTGTTGGGGTTGCTTTTCCTGCCTGGGTAGCAGGACAGGTGGAAATGTGCTTTCCTCCCCACAAAGGCCAGTCAGAGTGATGCAAGCACCAGAGGCTCAGAGACCAGTGAGTCACTTTCCCATCGCTGAGACACACACTAGACTTACAGAAGGTTTAATCTGGCTCATGGTTTCTCGGGATTCAGTCCAGGGCCAGCTGGCTCCAAGGCAGGAGCCCCATGGCAGAAAGGCCTGTAAGAGAAAGCTGCTCACTGCATAGCAGCCAGGAAGTAGAGCCCAGGACAGGGCCAGAGAGCGAAGAGGCAGGGACCAGACATAGACCCAAGACCACACTCCTGTGACTCACCCAGACATATCCAGGAGTGTGCCCCACTAACTCCCTGGGTGGGTCCCAAGCCACCAAGCCTTGTTAACTTCACACTCAACACCTCTCCTTGGAAACATACTCAATGCCCAAATAAGCTGCAAGGCCCTCATTCCACCTAATACACTACCGGTGTCTGGTTGCCTTGCTGGCTGCCTCGCACAGGACCACAGGGGTGCTTCTCCTGGGACAACAGAATTGACATGTCTCAGTCCTCTGTCCCATCAATCCACTCTGAACTGAGACTTCAACTTCGGATTCTGAAGGGAGCCCCTTGACTTCCCACCTGGCCTGACCACATGCCCATATATCTCCTGTCTTCCTTCTGCTCCCCTCTTCTGTGCATGCCAGAGAAAGACTGAGGCAGGTTGTAGCACAGTGCAGCCTGGCCAAGGTTGCCCAGCTTCTGTCTTGTCCCCACCCGGGATGTATAGGAGGTTGTGCTCCCCACCTCCACCTTTTCCAGACTCATCCCACACAGGGGACCATGCAGGCCACACGTCTCTCCTCTGATACCTGCAGTCTGCGTGTGAGCTTGGCAAGTTCCTGCCTGGTTCCTGCTGGGCCATCCTGAATGATGAGGGTTTGAGCTCGTGTCCTGCTCAACACCAGGCCCAGAGCCAGGTCCAGGCAGGAAGTAAGTGACCTGCACATCCCCAAGTCCAGGCCTGGGTAGCAGCTGCTCCCCGGAGGTTGACGCAGAACTGGCTGCTGAGCAGCAGCAGATGTCTGCAGATGTGCAGAGCCAGACCTGACTGGATGGAATGATGAGTGCATGTGGGGCTGGGGTGTGATGGGGGATGGGATGGGCGATGTGTGTGGGTGAGCACAGACCCCCAGCTCTGAGCTTTTCTCAGGGCACCTGCCTGGCCTCTTCACAGGCAAGGGCCATGTAAGTATGGGCAGGTCCTGGACCCCACAAAGCAGCTACCTGCCTGGGAATTGTGGGGCGTGGCACAATGTGAGCACCACCCTGTCTGTCTGCAGGATGGAGAACCTGTTCATCAACCGCTTCATGCACATGTTCCAGTCCTCCTGGAATGACTTTGCTGACTTCGAGAAGATCTTTGTCAAGATCAGCAACACCATTTCCGGTGAGTGCACATGGGGCTCTGGGATTTGTGGACAGAACAAGGGGCAAGTTTCCCTGTCTTGGATTTGCTAGGAGGAGACTGGCATAGGTGCTCCACACACCACAGCTCAGGTGTATACAGGCTTCACAGGCACCCTGGCCTGTAGCCCTGAGCCCCAGGCCACCTTCCTCAGTTGATCACCCTCACATGCAGAGGCTCCAGTGGGTCATTCCATCTCCAGCACCCATGGCCTCATTTCATCACCCAAAGCCTCAAAACCTACAGAACAGTTTCTTTACACAAATCAGCCATTGGTGGTGCTTGTGATCCAAGTCAAGGCAAGATATGCCCTGTACAGAAATGCTTGTCTTTTTAACATTGAGGACTTTGGGCCAGGATATGTGTCTTATTTTCTTTCTCAGTGTGGAGACAGAGCACTTGACACCCGCAGCCCTAAGGAGAGGTTTATTTTGGCTCACGGTGTGCAGAGGTTTCAGTCTCTAGTCAGCTGGCTTTGAGGTGGGGCAGCACGGCAGAGGAGAAATAGCTCATGGCATTGTGGAAGCAGAGAGCGGTCAAGGGAGGCTGGGGGAAGGGAGACAGACCCAGGCCACACCCCCAGCGCCCCCTCACGTCAGGCTCCACCTCCCAACGTCACATTAGTCCTAAACTCACTAGGGAACTCACCCACTGCTGCATGTCACACCCTCATGATCCAGTCACTTCCCAAAAGCCTCACCTATGAGGCTATAGCAGGACGTCCAAGGGCAAAACCATGACAATGTGCAGAGCGTGGCATCACAGTGGGCAGCAGTGGCATCAGAAGGACACATCAGCGACAAAATTAAGGAAGGAGGTATCGAGAGCACAAGAAAGGGCCTTAGGGATGCCTCCCCTGTGCCCCACCCCATGCTTCAAGGAGGAGCTGAAATTTGAGAGGATTGGATACCCCAGACTCTGGAGCCACTAAGAGCCAGTAAGGTAGGACAGGTAGCAGCAGGGGTTGAGGGATGGTTCCCACAGCAGTTGGACATGGCAGGTGCAGCCCGTGACCAGCTGAAGGGTGATGCCCAAAAAAGGGGACCCCCAGGGAGTCTGTTTTAGGGCAGTGTCTGCAGCACTGTAGCCCTGGTGCACTCTGCTCAAGCTCAGTGGCCCGTCCTCCTCCCTAGAGCATGTCATGCAGCACTGGCAAGAGGACCTCATGTTTGGCTACCAGTTCCTGAATGGCTGCAACCCTGTCCTCATCCGGCGCTGCACACAGCTGCCCCCGAAGCTCCCAGTGACCACAGAGATGGTGGAGTGCAGCCTGGAACGGCAGCTCACCTTGGAACAAGAGATCCAGGTAGGGCCTGTTGGTGGGGTCTTAAAAGCCGCCCCCTTCACCAGCTGGTCCCCAGGCGCTGCCTCCAGGCCTGTCTGGCTGGCCACGAGTGTGAGGCTGTAAGATTGGCTGCCTCCTCCTTTTCCTGGCAACAGTGCTGATGGGGGTTCCAGGCATAGAGTAGGCTGTCTTGTGCCTCATAGATCAGGATCTAAAGGGCTGTTCTGCATGGTGCTTGCATCTTGGAACTTAATGCCACAATTTTCAATATCAAAGATAACAGTTACAAGTGCTTCCCCTGGCTAGGGGCCAGAGGTGGGCCAGGTATGTGACAGGTGCTTTGCACACAGTCTACAAATCACCACCCACCTGTGAGGAAACCAGGGAAAGAAGCACACTTCATGCAAGAACACAAGTGGAGATGACTGAATTTAAATTCTCTAATGAGAAATATTGATGTCACTCCTGCCCTACCCTCTTTCCAACCTTTCCTGGCCTGTCAGTTCCCAGGCAGCTGGAGCAGATTCAAACCCATTCCTCCTGCATTTGGTGGGACCCAGGGTCAAGCACCTTCTACCCTGGGGACTGATGGTCCTAACATCAGCCCTTGGTATCTCCCCACTGCCTATCCTCACTGGACACAGCATGATGAGGCCTCCTGCCACCACCCAGCTCATGTGCGTGTGTGCGCACACACACACACACACACACACACACACACACACACACACCCTGAGCAGTATTTCTCTGCAGATTTCATTGCTGAACATAGCTTGATTTTATAGCTGTAGGTTTCAAACTTTAAGGAACCACAGAGCCATAAAAGACAGAACTGGCAGCCACCTGTGACCCAGCCACCAAGAAGAGGCCCCTCATTGGCCCCAGACAGACACAGCCTTGCCCTGGGGTTGTCTGGGCACTTCCAGAGGAGGTGGGATGGGGGACATCTTCCCTTTGAGCCGCCTCTTCTTGGTCCTGGTGCCCAGCTGTAGTTGGGATCTTGGGCAGTAATCCAGGGATCTACCACCCACAGGGACTGTCCCTTGCACACACACTGTCTCCTCTTCCCTGCCAGGCATGATGCTTAATTCCTGCCACCCCTCTTTGGTGGCCCCTTGGCAATCTATGGTAAGCTGTGGTCTGCTAAAACTTCTAAAACTTGTTTCCTTTTGTTTTATCTTTACCTGTACGGTTTATTTTTGAAACGCAAGCAGAGAAATATCCTCTCTTTTTTGATACACAATAATTTACCTATTACTGTTGTTGTTGATTAATATTACAGCTCTTCAAGACTGCTGTATGTCTTAGTCTTTATGTTAGGTTCTTTGGTTTCGAGTCACAAAAACGAACTCAGTCTGGCTTAACCCAAGAAATGTCTGGGCACAGGCAGCCATGAAAGCATTAGACTTAGGCGCAATCGGGTGGGAAGGAGGGGAAGCCTGGCCCTCTCTCTCCCTGCTGCTCTGCCCCTGGGGGACTGTCCTGAAGGGGCCCACGCCCACACGCGCCACGCCCCTCGAAAGGAGGAGGGAGGGGAGAAAGGAGTGGAGGGGGGGAGAAGGGTGGGAAGGAGAAAGAGGAGGAGGAAGAAGAGGGGGGAGGACAGGTGGGGGAGGACTAAGGGGCGGAGCGAGGGGCGGAAGGAGGGGCGTGCACAAAATTAGGCAGTGGCGACGGTGCAGCTCCAGCCCAGTCCCTCCTTGGTCACAGACCCTCCCAGTGTCCGCTGGAGGGCGCCGTCGGCTCCTTGCGGCTGGCGCTGGTGTCCTAGGCGGCCAGTAGTCTGTGCACTTCACACCTGGGGAACTCCCCTGTTACGGCTTCTGAGGGTGGCCCTGCTATGATCTTGAGACTCTGAGCTGGGGTAAACGGAGAGGGGGGTCCCCCAAAGGGTAGCAGCCCCGCCCGCCACATCCCACATTGGGTCTCCTTCGTGGACAGTGACCTGCCTGTCTGCCTCCCGCAGGAGGGCAACGTCTTCATCGTGGACTACGAGCTGCTCGATGGCATCGACGCCAACAAAACCGACCCCTGCACGCGCCAGTTCCTGGCGGCGCCCATCTGCCTGCTGTACAAGAACCTGGCCAACAAGATCGTTCCCATTGCCATCCAGGTAGGTAGTGCCAGGCTCCCTGCAGCTACCCTTCACCCCCGCTGCAAGGAGGAAGGAGCCCAGGAAAGAGGCGGGAGGCCCTCTGCCCTTGTGCAATGTCCACACATTGGGGAGGACTGCACTGCCAGAAGCCCCTCACCCTGCAGCACAAGGAGGACCCACCCTGGCACATCTAGCCCCTATGCAGCACCAGCCAGGGGCACAGCCGGTTATCATGGGCAAGCCCAAGCCTGAGAGGCAGGGCAGAGAAGGGACAGCAACAGGGTACACGTGGGAAAAGTCTCTTGCCTCCTGTTGGCAGCCTGGACTTCGGGCCACCACTGAGGGCCTCCAGAGTCTCTTTCCTGCCCTGAAAACGGAAAGCATACAGATACGAAGGCCCACACAGACAAAACTCAGAGGACAATAGATCTCCAATCCGGGTCTTTGAAACACCTGGGAAAAGCCCTCCTCCTAAGGCTGCGGGGAAAGGAGCACCGGGGGAAGCAGGCTGCAGAGCTCATGCTGTGTATGCACGAGGCCTGGGGCTCCATCTCCAGCACTAGAATAGTGCACGAAGAATAAGAAGGGTGACATTAAGACAGAACTTTTAAACAGAGTAATTGTGAGGCAACAAAATTAGATAAGCTTTAAGAAATAGATTTTTTTTAAAGCTAGGAAAATACCAATTAGAAGAAGTTGTAGAGAACAGGGCAGTTTCCCTATCAGCAGTTAAAAAGTTGACTGAACTAGCGCAGAAGAGGCAGCATGATGAGCTCTGGGTTAGCCGGCCTTTACCACGCATGTTTCCAGAGCCCTTGAGGGCTCACTGGCCCCCAGATTCATTCCATGCCACCCCTGTAGCCCAAGTTCTGTAACAGGACCCAGGTGGACTGCGAAAGGAAGCTGAAAACCAAGCTGAGTTACTATTAGAGATTTAAAATGAATCTAAAGAGGCAAAGTGAGCATAGCAGTGTGGTGATGAGCACTAGAGTCCACGGAAGTGGCTACTCCGGATAGCTCAGTATGAGGGGGCCGCCGGGATCCACTCCGCCTGTGAGGAGAAAGCCTGCGGCTGTATCAGTAACAGTAAACATCACTCAAAAAGGTAAAACTCCATTTTCCATTATAATCACAAATAAGAATACTGACTTGAGGCTGCAGGCAAGCCTGGGGGAGGAAATTGGGCCCTTGGGGTAAGAGGCTGAGATTTTTATATTTGAGGCACAGTGTGTGGAAATTAATTGGCAGATGTGTGGAGACTGCCTGATGTCAGGGATCAAGGGGATAAGGATGAAATATGTGCTTGAGAGGGACTTATGTCGTCCTATGGGGATGGGAAACACATGGTGTTCCTCTGGACATGACAGGTGGTTGGAGCATCCAGTGATGGATGCGTGGTGCTGGGGCCTTGGGAAGTTACCGTCCCACTGCTTTGAGGCAACACCGGGGAAATAATCCAAATTCCCCACAAAGCATTCTCCTTGCAGGATAGGAAGGACCAGCGAGGGCACCGGCAGGGCTGCATGCTGCACGAGGACGGGCAGATAAGTAAAGTTTAAAGTGAAAGGGGACCGCTGAGCACTAGGGCCCTGAGTTCGATCCCCGGTCCCGGAAAAAATAAATAAATAAAAAAAATAAAGTGAAAGGGGACACAGGAGACAGTGGGTCATGTGTGACTAAGGAGACTTTAAAAGTAAAACCAAGAAGCCAAGAAGTCATGAGGGCAACTCAGGCATACTTGATGACCTAAGGTCTTAAACACTGAATGGTAAAATTCACCAAAGCAAACCAAAAGGCACTAATAGATTAGGGAAAATAACTGCACCACAAGTCCCGCCTAAAGGGGGAAAATCGTTAACATGCAACCTGCAAAGAGCTCCTGCAGATTGATAAGGAAAGACAGACACCTCCTAGAACAATGGGCAGAGCAGATGCAAGGGCTTCATAGAGGAGGAAATGGAAATGAGGCCATCAGAATATGGAAAATTCTCAGCCAGCAGTTAAGGAAGTGCAAACTAAAGATAAGAATGAGATATCAGGTGGGCAGAGACAAAAAGTGGTGAAAACCCAATTGTCAGCAAGAACAGCACTCAGATGCTGCCCAGAAGCCCAGGGCAGTGTCCACAGCTGGTAATATACCCAGGCCAGCAGCTGAGCAGGTCCTGAAGCACCTGGGAACCCAGTGTACATGTTGTGGTTCTATATTTCAGAGTGGGCAATGTGAGGGTCATGGGATCAGGCTGGCATGGCCAGGGCCATCATAGGAGGATATCATGGAACTGGAGTGCACCAGGCTTTCTGGGGGAAAGAGGGCACTCTCTATCCAGCTGGCACAGCTCACACCCTACAGCCAGAGTATTTGGAACACAGCACACTGTTGTGCCAGGGAGGGTGATGATCCACACTGCTTGTGCAGGAAACAGAAACACTCTGAAGCGGTGGAGGACAGTCTGAATGACCTTCCATAGCCTGGCCACAAACTGTCATTTCAACATGAATGTGCTAAATCTGTCCCCACTGACCTGCAGATGTCTCCACCATGTGTTGACAGAGTAACAAGGCAAGACACAGGGACTGATATCATTAATGGGATCCCATCTGTGCAAATGGACGCAAGAATCCAGGACACTGTATTCATGGGCAAATGCTTGTGCGGGCATGGGAGACACAGGACACAGGGTTGTGACTGGGAAGCCAGGTCTTAATGCAGCAGGGACCCAAGGTACTCCTCAGTTTTTTGTGTCTGATGAAAGGTCTCAGGTAAGACACATAGGCGATCATATAGAATGTGGACAGGATTTATTATAAAGTGATAGATCTTCACAGTGGGGACAGGGGAGAAATATACCTTCAATCGTGCAGATAGTCCAGTGCCAGAATGGCAGTTACCCCAAGAGGTCTTGGGTTCCATTTGTGGTTAACTGAGTCTGAAGGGAAATCCTTTCCTTCCTCTTAAGTGGGCATTGCATCAAAACATGCATTCTAGGTAGGGCCCAGCCATGCATGTCTGTGGGCCACACAGATTATTATTATGTCAGTGAGTGAAGCAGCAGGTAGATGAAGTCCCTGGGGACCATGAGCACTGGGACCCTTGCAAAGAGGAAGAGCATTGTTTTGTGAAAATGTTAGTGGAATTTTAGGCAAAAGCCCAGGTTCTGGGATCCCAACAGACCAGGTTCAACCACGTACCCTGATACACCATCAAAGATCCAGCAGTGGGGAGTGGGCAAGGAGCTTGGGTCAGCACAGCTGTGCCAGATGCACAGTCAGGTTCAAGATCTGTCTCCCAGGGGCTGAGGAACTCTGAGGTTTCACAGAAAACAGGACAGAGACAAGGGTTGGGGTTCATACAGCTGGGGCCTGGGCAGTGGGCAGGCTCGATGTTCCTGGCTGAGCTGTGGTCTGACTGGCAGTGAGCTGAGAACCTTTGTGGTGGCTCCAGAGAAGTCCTGATGGCCTGAAGAGGCAATTGGGTCTTGTGAGATGAGGGAAGCCCCAGGTCCTTCCTGGGATGACCTGTCTGCACCACTGCCTTTCCTGGAGTCCAAGATGACTGCAGTCTCAGAATTTAGGCATTGCTCCAGGGGTTGGGAACAGGATATTATTGAAGCTGGCAACTGGATGATCCTGAAAGTCTTGACCTTAGTTACTGTTAATGCTAGTGCCCTTAGTCTTGAAGGGGATGAAGAAGGTAATGTAGAATCAATAAACCCTATATTCTGAGTTTTTAGACAGACTCTCCTTGTTCTGGCTTGTATCTCAATGTCCCTTCAAAGCCTCATGTGCTCGTAGGTGTGGCTTTCTGGAGGTGGCTGAATGTAGGGTGTATGATGCTGGGATCAAGGATGTGATGCTGGGATTGATACATGATTTGATGCTAGGATCAAGGGTGTGAGTACTTGACTAGACAAAATATAAGGGACACAAAGAGGGTCACTGGTTACTTATTGCTTGCTACCTTCTGCTGCTCCTCTGCAATGCCCCTCTGCCATGACACCCAGCCTTGAACCGAGCTATGAAATGAAATCTCTATGAACAGTGAGATTGAAAAACCTTTCCTCCTTTAATTTTTGGGTGTTGGATATTTTTGTCTCAGCAATGAGAGAAAAGTAAGTAAGGTAGAATTTGGTACCAGAGAAGTGGGATCATTGCTGTGACCATACCTAACCATGTGATTTAGGAGCCTTTGGAACTGGCTTGTGGAAACAGTTTGGCAAGGTTTGGAGATGTCCACTGAAGCAGCAGCCCTGGAATACCTTAAGCTATACCTGATGGGAGATTCTGATCAGAGCTCCATAGACCAGAATGTTGATAGAAATCCTGCCAGTAAAGACCAGGATCAGGAGTTTTGTGCTAGGAAGAAGGACTGCATTGATTGTTGGATGTCAGATAATGTGTGTTATGCCTAGGCAGATAGTTTGTCTGCATTTTGCTCATGTCCAGAGATTTTGCCTGAGACTAAGGGCAGCAAACTGATTAATCTGGCAGAAGAAATTTCAAGGCAGTCTAATATTGAGGCTGTGGCATGGCTCTTGTTGGGGGCTTTTAGCCAGATTTATGTTGAGAATTAAGGGCAAAGAGGCTAGCAGAATGATTTAAAACGTTTTGAGTTTGGTCACAAAGGAAGCTCCAGTAAAGTTGTGGCCTCCAAAGATGGAACAGAGGGGAGGAAAAATTGGTCCCTGACAAGACTAGCAAGAAAAAGCCAAGTTGTATGTGTTAGCCTGAACACACACTTCGAAGATAACAATATGTAAAGCAGCAACAAGCGGTGTTTTTTCTTCTGTTGTTGTTGTTGTGGATGTTGTTGCTGTTGTTGATGTATGCCTGTTTTCTTTCTTGTCCTTGGATTTTTGGTTCTTGTGTTTTCTTTTTTTTTTTTTTTTTTTTTTTTTTTTTTTTTTTTTTTT